>JAODAL010040471.1:0-36874 GCA_025379985.1 Phyllomedusa bahiana
GTTATTTGGTGCTGCATGATACTGTTGTTGGGTGGTGCATTATACATGGTGAAGGGGTTGCTGTAACTTTGTAGGGGTGCGTGCATGTATACTTGGTTGTATGGGTGCGTGCATGTATACATGGTTGTGTATGTGTGTGGGGGGTGTACATGGTTGCGTGGGGTTGCGTACATGGTTGCATGGGTGCATGCGTACATGGTTGCGTGGGTGCATACATGGTTGCGTGGGTGCGTACGTGGGTGCGTACATGGTTGCGTGGGTGCGTACGTGGGTGCGTACATGGTTGCATGGGTGGGTGCGTGCGTACATGGGCATGGGTGCGTGTGTACATGGGCATGGCTGCGTGCGTACATGGGCATGGCTGCGTGCGTACATGGGCATGGGTGCATACATGGGCATGGGTGCGTACATGGGCATGGGTGCATACATGGGCATGGATGCGTGCGTGTGTACATGGGCATGGGTGTGTACTTGGGCATGGGTGCGTGAATGTATGTGCACATGGAGTTGAGAGACATGAGGTGCTGGGGGGTGAGATGTGGGGTCCAGGAGGTGAGAGACGTGGGGTGCTGAGGGGTGAGAGATGTGGGATCCTGGAGGTGAGAGACGTGGGGTGCTGGAGGTGAGAGACATGTGGTGGTGGGAGAGACGTGGGGTGCTGGAGGTGAGAGACATGTGGTGGGGGAGAGACGTGGGGTGCTGGAGGTGAGAGACATGTGGTGGGGGGAGAGGGGAGAGACGTGGGGTGCTGGAGGTGAGAGACATGTGGTGGGGGGAGAGACGTGGGGTGCTGGAGGTGAGAGACATGTGGGGGGAGAGGGGAGAGACGTGGGGTGCTGGAGGTGAGAGACATGTGGTGGGGGCAGAGGGGAGAGACATGGGGTGCTGGACGTGAGAGATATGTGGTGGAGGGAGGGGGGAGAGACGTGGGGTGCTGGAGGGAAGAGACATGTGGTGGGGGTAGGGGGGAGAGACATGGGGAGGGGGAGAGACGTGGTGGGGGTAGGGGGGAGAGACGTGGGGTGCTGGAGGAGAGAGACGTGGGGTGCTGGAGGTGAGAGATGTGGGGTGCTGGCGGAGGGGAGGAGACGTGGGGTGCTGGGGGGAGGGGTGAGAGACATGGGGTGTTAGGAATTCTATACTGTGTTATCCTACCTGCTGGCGTTGGGTATCTAAGCCTATCCTGTGTTATCCTACCTGCTGACGTTGGGTATCTCAGCCTATTCTGTGTTATCCTACCTGCTGGCGTTGGGTATCTAAGCCTATCCTGTGTTATCCTACCTGCTGGCGTTGGGTATCTAAGCCTATCCTGTGTTATCCTACCTGCTGGCGTTGTGTATCTAAGCCTATCTTGTGTTATGTATCTAATCCTATCCTGTGTTATCCTACCTGCTGGCGTTGGGTATCTAAGCCTATCCTGTGTTATCCTACCTGCTGGCGTGGGGTATCTAAGCCTATCCTGTGTTATCCTACCTGCTGGCGTTGGGTATCTAAGCCTATCCTGTGTTATCCTACTGCTGGCGTTGGGTATCTAAGCCTACCGTGTTATATTCCCTCTTTTCCGGGGCTCTTGTGGCTATGTAACTTGATTACAGGGCGCATATGACGGGCTTTAGAACATGTGCTGGCTGGGGGTGTACTTCTAAGGTATTGCCGACTCCCATAGGCTGTTATTTTCCCACTTTTTTCCCCGGCCCCATAGAAATTGGGGAAACCAGCAGGTATTCTAGGTTTCAGTGAGGCTATGAATTACTGTATTTGCGGGCCGTACACGGAGTTTTTGCACTTAGCCTTTTTTTTCAACGGTAAAATTGGACATATTTCGCCCCGTATTACGCGCCGTAGTGGCAAATTCCAGCGGAATACTCCCCGTTTTTACTGTAACCCACAGTTCCATAAAAAAAACATGGATTCGTCCCTCCCCCCCCGCCGGTGAACCCGCCGCGGGGGAATAATGAATGTAAATTTACTAGGGGCTATCGCCCGCAGCAATGATATCTAAGGGGGGCGAGGTCCCGGGCCCCCCCCCCTCCCCCCCCGGGGCCACACGGGAAATTTCGGGGCGCAATTACGCCGTGGAACATTGCCTAAGGGTGTTACCACTACATGGCACTGTATGAAGGAAATATACTTCTACAACCCTGTGTAATGGTGTCACCATTTTTGGGTCACTGTATGGGAAATATTGGGTTGTAGTGTAATTGTTTATGTTGGGCCAAAATTTGTGGGATCCCCACTCTCCGGATGCTGAAAAGCTATCCAACGTCTGGGAAAGGGGGTGACAGCAAACCCTTAAATTAGCTTTCTTCTAGACCGTTACAGGGCCCAAGGGGGCGGGCTTTTGTAAGGGGGGTGTGGCATGTGAAAGGGGCGTGATAATGCAAATTGTGATTCAGGTTTAGTGCCTAGGGCAGCATGACCTATAAATACAGCCCTGGATATGGCTCAGAGTTTGAAGGCTAAACTAAGCACAAAGGGTGAGCCCTTCATCCTGCCAAACACAGATCTCACAATTCCACCACCGAAACTGAGATAGATTTAACATTTGAAGATGTATCATTGGACATATGTTGACGTTTGGGTTTGGCTATCGAGATCGTGATAGCGATAGTCGGCCCGCTATCAAAAAGGTTTTTCGATAGTGACATCGATTATGACGTTTACCATTAAAGTCTAGGGGAAGAAAACAACACCTTCTTATTACACCCAAAAAAGGCTGGAGAAGCTAAAAATTAACACCCCACAACAGTCAAATGGATAGTGCTAATTTAGGAAACACACTTGGGTTATAAAATTCACAAAAAAAAACCCACAGCCCAATTCACTATCCCTGTTTTGTCCACACATGCCCCTTAAAACCTACAACACCCACAAAAAAAAAAGTCCCAAAGGCTATATTTGAACATCATGTTACTTAAACGGGAAAATTGAAACCCCTGTCCTGGGACGCACATGAGCCCGAAACCGCAGACCCCCAATTTTAAAAAGTCCCGAAAAAAGGGAGTCTTTCAACCCCCATTTTATTGAACGGGACACTAACTATACTTCCTGTACCCAAAAATGCCCTTAAACCTGCCCCTACCCACAGGAAAAAGTGCCAAAAAAAAGGAGTCTTTCAACCCCCTTTTAGTTAACTACATATACTGTCCCTGTCCTGGGCCCGTATGCCATTAAAACCTTCTGCCCCCCCAGTTTTAACAAAGTGCCGGAAAAAGGAGCTTTAAACCCACCTTTTTAGTTAAACTGGACTTGACTAAAAACGCCCTGGACGCATGACCCGGGGCCGGATTACAGTGGGTCGGTGAGAGCCCACTGGCTCCGTCATCTATTAAAACACGCATTAAAATGCCCTGAGACGCCAAAAAAAACTTAGCTGAAGCAGAGTGGGGAAGCGGAAGTGTAGAACCCCACCCTTTCTCATACACATTAAAGCCTGGGTAGCGCTTGCCCCCCGTAGAGTGCGGACCAATAGATTCACGGGAAAATACTGGTGGTTAACGTCCTGTTACACCCAGGGCCCCTTTTGCTTGGCATCTTTTTCTCATTTTACTAAACTGTGGAAAATTTGTCTCTGTATTTTTTTGTTCCGTCCGGCTCCAACTCCTTCCTCTGAATAACCTACATTGTCAATTTTCCGTACCTCCCTTGAAAATTTCGGGGAATTTTTTTACCACTTTTTACATGAAATTTTTTTAGTATTTAATTCAGAAAACACTTTTTTAAAATGGGATGGAATCCCCCCATGTCTTTGTTTTTTTTTTTTCATTGTATTAAATGGTTGTTCAATACGGGGGTTGATAGCTATTTAAAAACTTGCAAAAAAAAAGTCATTTTGTAATATGTTCCATTAACAGGTCCTACCTATTCCTGTTTCTGACAGCACCATCACCCCTTTGGGCCCCTCTTAAATTTGGAAAAAAACAAATGTCTGTTAGAAACAAAATTTTTTAGAAAAGGACCTGTAGTTAGCGCATGTCACAGCAAAATCCCCCCCAAAAAATTTAAAACATGACCCCTTTAGCCCCTTTGGGCAATTGGAAGAACAATGTCTTTTGAAACAACATTTTTTGAATAGGACCTGTAAAATATAGTGCATGTCCAGCAAAATTCCCCCAAAAATTCAAAGCATGACCCTGAGCCACTTTGGACAATTGTGAAGAACAAATGTCTTTAGAAAAAAACATTTTTTAGAATAGGACCTGAGTATAGCTGATTCACAGCAAAATCCCCCAAAAATTTAAACATGACCCATGACCCCCTTTTGACAATTGTGAAAAAATTCTATTAAAACAAAAATTTTTTTTGAATAGGACCTGTATATTGCTCATTTCAAAGCAAAATGCCCCCCCAAAATTTAAAGCATGACCCTTGACCATTTGGGTTTAATTTGTGAAGAAAAAATTCTGTTAGAAACAACATTTTTTTATAATAGGACCTTAGTATTGCTGCATTTCAAGCAGCATACCCAAAAAATTATAAAAAAAAGACTCTCACCACTGTTAAAAATTTTGGGGAAAATTCCACTTAGAAGCCACATTTTTGTTCCAAAGGGGCCATATTATTGCTGTATTTACAGCGCAGACCCCAAAAAATTAAAATAGACTTTCACCACGTTAAAAAAATTTGAGGGGGGAAAAAGCCCCTTAAAAAGCCACTTTCTGTTCCAAAACCATGTTAAATTTCTGTATCTCACAGCTACATGACCCCCAAAAAATTTTAAAATGACTTCTCAGCCATATTAAAAATTGGAGGGAGAAAGCACTAAAGCCACATTTTTTGTTCCAAGGACCATAATTATACTTATTCACACAACATACCCCAAAAACCCTTGAAATGCCCAAACTTTTTTAAGATAAAGTGAGAAATGAAAAACGGTGTTGTTGAAACCTTGCTGTCTTTTACTTCCTCACAGCAAAAGAAATAAAAAGGAAAAGAAAAATAAAAATTGCAGAAAAATGATCATTTTTAAAAAAAATTTTCAAAAACCATTTTTGTTTGAAAAGGGAAAGTGAAGTAGACCGGGAATAACTGACCTCGGAATTGGGGCCACAACTCATCAGAGATCCCTGCCCGTTCACTTGATGGAAATCAAAGATCCACATTATCTGGGAAAGCCGATGCGTTTTTCTGAATACACCTCCACTGTGCTAAGCCCTCAGAATGCCTGGCTGCTGGGCAGGACAACCCTCTATGGCGGGGCGAGCCACTTGGGGCCCTTCGTCCATTTTGGGTACCCAGAATTATTGGGTCCCGGAACACATGCAAAAACATCGGTGTTTAATGCAATAGTCGGCACCATAACTTAAAACATCTCTTGTGTTAGTGTTGCCCTCATTTTATGCGTTTGTGAGGTGGTAAAAAAAAGTTTCCAGAGGTCCCCATTAGGCTTCCGCCACCTTGCCCTGTTGCCGCACGCCTACTTTGGCACCTACTGCGTACATCGCTGATGTTTTTTCCACCCTGACATTTGGGAACTAACAGACCAACAATGTCTCCCGTTGACAATCAGCAAGGTCTCCATTTCCTGATTTTTTTAATCTCTATTTGGGTGGGTGGAAGGAAAAAACGAGTTTTGTTTTTTACCCGGGGTCCGGGGGGTGGCCACCCAGTAACTGTTTTCATTTTGGGCCTTAATGCTGGATCTGTTGGGGAAATGGGGAAACCAAGCACTCAGTGAGAGATGGGGGCCCTTTATTTCCCGCCTTTTGGGGCGAGGGGCACTGGCAAACTGATCTTTCCCCATTTCCTTCTCCCCCTCAAATTGCGCCAACCTCTTTCCAAGGGAGGGACGTCGGGGAACATCGTTGTCTAGGAATACCTCCTCCTCCTCCCACCTCCGCACAGCTTCAACACAGCCCTGGGTTGCCCTGAGATGATGCCCCCGTGGACAGAAGCGCCACCTTGCACAGCTCACCCCACCCACTGCCTACTGAAGACCGATGAAATTGTGAAACTGTCGGGCCTTGTTGGATTTGACGGAGAGAAAGGCTCCCGTGGTCCGCATCAGTGTCCGTCTCCTCCTCGTCGCTGGCGGACCTGTTGGTTTTCAGAGTGTCCAACGATCGTTTTCCAGAACTAAGAATTCACCACAATGCTCATCGCTGACAAGCGGCATTGTCCGCAACTGACCAATTTTGGTGCTTTCCTTCAAAACTGGCAAGGCTGGTGGCAGAGCTCTTTCACCTGCCTCCATCACTCGTGGTTCAACATCCCCGATGTCCGCACCACTGCTTTTCAGGCCATGTGTCACTTCGTACTCGTATGGCAATTGCGCTCTGCCACAATCGCTGACATGTGAGGTGGAATTCCAGCGTGTTTGCCACGTCAACAATGTGACGGTTGAACGGGAGGCCCCGCCCCCAGAGCGGACGCTCAACGCAAGCCAGGGCGGACGAAGCAGTGTGCGAACGGCGAAGTGCAACTCACACCTCGAGCCCTTCTTCATCCGGGCAGTCCAGGACCCAGTATCTCTTTAGAAAATTCTGGAACACAAGGTTCATGAACATGTGCAGGCACGGAATTGCTCCACCTAACCGATCTTAAGGCGGCCATCAATTTCGCTCGTTATCATCGCACACCACCTTGCCTGGCACAGTGGTTCTTGTCACGATCAGCCAGCGCTCGTCGCTCGTTGCGGAGAGCCGT
Organism: Phyllomedusa bahiana; assembly: GCA_025379985.1. Lineage (NCBI taxonomy): Eukaryota > Metazoa > Chordata > Amphibia > Anura > Hylidae > Phyllomedusa > Phyllomedusa bahiana. The sequence goes on from JAODAL010040471.1 coordinate 6,646, forward strand.
CCACAGCTCCTGACCTGTGTGTCTCCAAGGCAGAGTAATTCAACACGGCCTGGTGGTCTCGGGCACGTGAGTGCCACCAGAGGACCTTGGGGGAAACAGCCCTGCACCATCCCTGGCGCTTTTGGAAGAGCGTGCGCCGAGCCTAAGACGCCACCGACACCCCCAGAGCACATCCACCCCTCACCCAGTGAGCTGTCACAGAGATATAGCGGCCTTGTCCGTGCTTACTAAGTCCATGTGTCGGTGGTGATATGGACTTTTCCGGACAACAGATGCAGACAACGCGCTTGAAATTTTTAGATGACACGTGCTGGGCCCGGGCAGGGACGGCTTTTCTGGCAAAGAAATGCCCTGCTCGGCATCTGTATTGGGGCAGGCGAGGGCCATGACGTGGCGAACCCATCTGTGTCCACCAGACGGAAAGGCAACAATTCCAAGGCCAAAAGCCCTGGCAATGCCGACATTCAGGCTTTTGGCTTTGGGATGGTTTTGGGTTAAAGGTGTTTCATCTCTCCCAAAACCTGAAGACAGAAGGCTGGCTGCTTAGACTGGACCGCTGTGGCGGCCGTGCAGGTCATCAAACTGGCGGACGGGAGAAGGGTAGGATGGTCTCTGGTGGTGCTGCGGAGTTAACTCGGCGACGTGGAAGGCTGAAAGCGAGCTTATCCCTGATCATGACCTGAGAGACATTGCAGCTAGGAACGCTTGTGGTGGCGGAGGAGAGGAGGCGGAGACAGAGGTTTGACAATGGTTGGAGGCCCGTCGTCGGTCTGGCCTTTTTTGTCCGAGTGTTTGCCTCCATTTCAACTCAATGCATTCGCTGCCTGTCTAACATGTTAGGTGTGGTTAACCACTTAAGGTTCTTGCCTCCTACTTCTCCGTTAACAGTCAAAGGCGGCATATTACATCGCTGGGTGAATCAGAGGCTTGGTCCAAGAAGGCCCAGGTTGAGAGGCTCCAGGCCTTTTGACGGCGATAAGCGAGGAGCGGAGGTTTGCGCTGACCCGTGCCTGGCGAATCATATCAGCGGACTTCTGCTACCGCCCCCGTCCCTTTTTTTGAGGCGGTACCCGTACTGACCACTACCCCATCGTCTTCCTCCCTCGCCAGTGATGAAGGCTCTCGCAAGCAAATTCTGCTAGAAAAAACCCACCAAGGATCCGCAATGTTCGTCATCATCATCATCAACACAGGTGACTTGGTCGTCCTGACTTTCGCCTCCAGAAGCATGCGGGCTTACAAGTCAAGGGCACTGCCAGCGTTGCCGGACCGCGCCGGATTTTTGCCGATTGACCCGGCCTTCCTTCACCTCCTCTGAAAGGCATCAGTAACTGGGCGACAGAGCAGACTAAATCATCCTCTTGATCTTTTTAACATGCCTTCCTGACCCCAACCGCATTTTGTCCATCAAAGAGGTCCTCAGCAATGGATTACCACAGTGGTGGGTACACGAGTTGACATTTGGCTGCTTCATGTGGGACCGGATGCTGAAGAGGCTGATGACACATTTTGTGCCTGACTGCGAGTGACGAGGAGTGTAAGACTGCTAGAATGCAGTTTTGCATTATCCACTGAAAGGACAGATTGCGACGATGATTCGTTTACTGGGAGATTCACAAGGGCCCGACCCAGCGATGACAGGCCTGACGGTCCTGCAACTGACGATCCGCTGGCATGAAGCGAGTTGTTCGCCAGCACTGGAAGGAGCACCTTCTCTCGTAACCTCTACCTCCATTGCCTACCCGCCCCTCTTTGCTCGCTTACCACCTGCATTTCTCTCATGTTCAGAAATATAAAAAGTTTGAGAAGGTATGGAATAGTTTTGGACAAGTCCTATTAAAAGACGGCAAAATCACAGCTAACTCAAAATACCCTCTAATCAAAAACAAAATTGCAGGATGTCAAATTAACTGCAAGGTGTCTATCAACAAATCTGGACTGGGGCAAAAGTTCAAAAACACGTATCTGTTATGTTTTTGGTATAATCAAACGTTATTTTTTTATTGCACCTTACAATTCACCCTGTGGGTGAATAAAGAATTGCTGTTTTAAAGATTTACGGGATCTGCGTCAATGAACCGAATGCTGGGTGTGCCAAAAGTCCCAAAAATCATGTAACTGTTATGTTTTTTCCGTATGCTACACGGTTATTTTTTTGCACCTTTCAATTCACCTGTGGTGAATATGAATTGCTGATTTAGAGATTTACGAAGATGCTGCGCAAGAACAGTGCTGGGTGCGGCAAAAGTTCAAAAACACGTACTGTTTTGTTTTTGATAAAATAAACTGTATTTTTGCACCTGTCTTTTTTTCACTTCACCTGGGTGAATAAGATAGCTGTTTTAAGATTACGTAGATGCTCGCGTCAATGAACAAACCTGTGTGTTGCAAATGTCCAAAAAACACGTAACTGTTTAAGTTTTGGTAAAAAAACGGTATTTTTTGCACCTTTCAATTCCCTGTGGTGAATATAAATTGCTGTTTTAAGATTTACGAGGATGCTGCGTCATGAACAATGTCTGGTGTGCAAAAGTCAAAAAAAAACGTACCGGTTATGTTTTTCGTATGAAACACGGTATTTTTTTGCACATTTCATTAACCTAGTGGTGAATATAGAATTGCTGTTTTAAGATTTACGTGGGATGCAGCGTCAATGAACAATTCTGGGTGTGCAAAAGTCAAAAAAACACTTAACGTGTTATGTTTTCGTATGATTACACAGGTATTTTTTTGCACTTTCAATTCACCTGTGGTAATATAGAATTGCCTGTTTTACGATTTACGTGATGCTGCGTCAATGAACAATCTTGGGTGTGCAAAAGACAAAAACACGTAACAGTTATGACCTTCGAAGATAAAACAACGGTAATTTTTTGCACCTTTCATTCACCTATGGTGAATATAGAATTCTGTTTTAAGATTTACGTGGATGCTGCTCAATGACCAATGCTGGGTGCGCCAAAGTCAATAAACACGTAACTGTTATGTTTTCGTATGATAACAACACGGTATGTTTGGCACAACCTGAGCTGACTACTAGAGCTGGATTGGAATTTAACTGCAAGGTGGATATATCAACAGTCCACAGGTTAACTGGGTAAAATTAAATTAACGACATATCTGAAATGTAAACTGAAAGAAAAGTGAATGTTTTGCACCTAACAAAGAGACCTGCAGTTACTAAGAAATGATGTGTAACCAATATAAGTTCAGGCTGCCCAATATCCAGGAAATATTTCAATAGCTCAAACTGTTAATACTAAAGATATTCCACTACAATGTCTACACTAAGTCTTGGTGAACCCTTTTATCCAGTTTCTTTATAGATAGAGCTTGTCTGTGTTCGCCCGCGGAGGGCCCCCCGTTGCTCCCAGCCCGCGTGAATTTACAGTGTAGATCTGCTTTAAAAAATTCTCATAGCTAACTACATAAAATCTTCAAATTCCTCAAATATAACTAAAATTGGAAGGATCACCACAGCGTAGATGCTGCTTTAAAATTCACTAGCTAACTACATAAAAATCTTCAAATCACTAGTATAACTAAATTGGAAGGATCCCAGCTTAATAGTAGAGGTATCTCTGTGCAGAAATAGACTATTTCGCTGAGCTGTTTGGCCACAGGCAGAGCGCAAGGTCCTATCCCTTATGAGACGCTGAGAGACACGGAGTGCTGAAACAGGAACGCTGTTCTACTGTAAAAAACGAGGTCATGTGATTTTTCACAGCAATCGCAACCATACACATCCCAGTCATGACGTCGCACACACATCTCACTCACCCTGCTCTATTCTGTAATCTGATTTGCTTGGCCGCCAACATTTAAGGAAGCGCCGAAAAAGGCGCGATCTTAATAGATGATGCTCCAGATTTAAACCTTAATTATCGCATGATCTGGAAATATCGATCACCAATAAAAACTTGCCGATTTCAAACTTGACCGATAAAAATCGCTCAACACTACTGGACACTCCTCTCTGCAGTCAGATAATGAGCCAGTTGACCTAACCCGTTCGCACAATCGAAGCACCATGGGTACATTTGCAACTGAAACTGCTCGCTATCTTTTGCAATTATACAAGAGATTAGTAATCAAGGGGAACATGCGGGAAGGGGGGTTTTCAAACATGAAACAACACAGTCTATTCCCGATAATAAGGTTTCTGATTTTTTTAACTGTAAAGGCCCAACCACCCTTTTGGTCAGTGTTGGGTAACAGTAATGGGTTGTTCACAGGGAGTTTTTCCCCCGTATTCCAACCGCTTAGTAGATCCTGTTTGGGATTGGCATGCAATTCTTTTCAAGACGGACCCCAGCGACGCCTGTGAAACACGCAGAGGTGATCTCTCATGTGAACGCCGAGGCGTGTTCCTCATAGCAAGCAGTGATAACGTCACTACTAAATTTTAGATCCGTCTGGGGGTCCGATATGTTGGTCCTCAAGACAGATCTACAAATTGGTTGTGCCGCCTTGTTCACACGTAGTTTTCACTACGTGTTGCAAGCGCTTGGCGGATCCGTGTCTGTGGCCGACAGGAAGGACCCAGAGCCGGATCTAAACCTTTTTGCATTGTATTTATCACTTCTCGCTATGCTGAACACGCAGCAGCGTTCACTTGAGAGAGCAATGCTGTGTGTTTCAAGTGGTCCGTCTTCAAATGAATTGCATGTCAATTAGTTTCAAGCTGGACACGAGCGGCGCATTAGAAACACGCAGCGGTGTTCTCTTATGGGAGCGCTGCTGTGTGTTCAGCATAGCGATCAGTGAGAATCACAATGCTAATTGTTTAGATCCGTCTCTGGGTCGGTCCAGTTGTTAACAGAGACGCATCAGGAAAACTATGGTAACAAGGAGTGAAAACTACGTGTGAACAAGACCTTAGACCGAGTCTCAACTCCGTGTGAACAACTCCTTACATGTTGGTCCAAGCATTGAACAGCAAGTACATTTGAAACGCAAGTATTACAATGATATCCGTAAACCTTATGCCCCCCTGTAAGAAACATGTAATAAATGCATAACACACATACTAATAAGGCACAGTGTGCAAGCTGTCCGGCTAATCAGAACTATTGAAACACCCAGGGGCGTTGCTAGGGTCCCAAAACATCCGGGGCCCCGGGCCCTGTGTTAAGTTTTGCTCAGAAGGGCGGGGTTCACACGGTATTTTTCACGCCCCATGAACCGTGGCATGTGTTTTTACAGAGAAAAAACTGTGGCCAGCGCGTCCCTCTGAAGCTCCCACTAATATTTATTCTTCCAAGAACAGGTAATCGTTGCTCTCAGTGACAGCTATGAGTTACCATAATGTCGGCCTGTACTTCGGGTGTATTGAAGCGCAATTACCCGCCAAAGTACTTACCAACATTATGTCGTGTGAACATACACAGTGTATTTGTGGGGCATAACTGTGCTGTAATGCGGCCAAAGTGAGCCCCACAAATACGGTAAAATCATAGCGGTGAGGGCTAGGATTAGCTGCTGTTTTCCTTGCACATAGAACCCGCCCATAAAAATAAGTGACCTGCCGCTTCTTTCAGGGGGAAAGTGAAAATGGATGGGAGGTGGCCGGAGCGCTGCTGAAATTACGCACTGGAGAGCACGTACTGTCAACAGCAGGCGCATAGCGGTGCGCACAGGTACGTGCCACTATACGCTGTGTGAACATACCCTTAGGGCAGTACAACTTGTGTTTTGGAAGTACATGCTGTTCAGCGCGTACTTTCAAGCACAGGGGGGCCGGTCCATTCACCTCTACTATCAGCGCCGCGAAGAAGTGACGTCACTTCTCTCCCCCGGTGTTCAATATGTGTGTATTGTACGCACGGAAGAGACGAGATGTAATTCATAGCTCTCTGTGAGAACTATGAATTACATTAATTGTGGCGTGCATGTCGGGCGTATTGAAGCGCAAATACGCCACGAAATGCGCCCCATGGTTTACGCAGTGTGAACATAGCCTTAGTCTGGCTGCAGCAGCTAAAATCATAAGCAACCCTGACAAATGACAAGTATAAAAAATGATATTCAAATATGATTTGTCATCAGGTTGTAGTTTACATGTCTAAGGGTATGTTCACATGGCATAATTGCGGTAATCCACAGTTCTCATAGAGAACTATGGATTACACGTCCTCCCCCCATGCGTACAATACAATCGTATTGTATGCATAGGGAGATAAGTGACATGTCAATGCATGTCTATGGGGCTGGCGGGCTGTTTTGCCCCCCCCCTCCCGTGCTTCGAGAAGACGTGCTGATCAGCGCGAGCTCCTGAAGCACACAGTGTATTGCGGCGCGTACCGTACACGTCACAATACACCGTGTGAACATAGCCTAAGGGACACACAGGCAGGATTATGTTTTACTGATGTGAATGAGGTGATATTGTGGATATGTGTGTGTATACACAATATACATACACACACATACAATGCATACATACACACACACGCACGCCGCCCACTACGATCTCCTGCTTTTTCAATTTCAAAAGTTGGCAACTATGACATACACACAGACATCTATACAAGCACATACACACATGTATACACATAAATACAATACATACACACATGCATACACATACATTCAGTACAGTCCACATTCAGGAACATTATTTTGTCTCCCCCTTATTACACTACTTAGTATTATTGTTCAGCACTGAGGCTCCTCACTCACTTGTGTCCTTCTTGCTGGTCTGGTCCTGGGTGAGATAAGAGGACAGCAGGGGGCGGAGCCTCTCACGGCTGGACAGCGCGCTGCTTCCAGACTCCCTTCACAGTGTGAGCAGCCGGCGCCCCCCTCCTCCTTCCTGAGCTCCTGTCATCCTGGGCAGTCGCCCTCCCCCCTCCCTGTCTGCAGATAGCTACTGCTGCTCTGAACTGTATGTGAGTCCAGGGGACGCACACACAGTGGAACAGCTTGTCGGCTCTACAGGTCATAGTAATGACCTGGAACCAGACGTTCTGAGACTCGGGGCACAGGGAGTCTGGTCCGGGGCTCGTGCCCCGAACAAACCTACCTAGCGACGCCCCTGAAAACACCCATAGTTCGTAGCGAAAAATGACACTTAAAAAGAGGAAGAAACTAAAAATTTTAAAAATTTGGTCACGATGGGATAATTGGTGGTGGGAAGTATGGACAGTGTACACTCACTCAATTCAGGGATTGCAAAGTGAAGACCATAATAAGCATTGGAGAAAGGTTTCACATACCCCAGCAATCCACGGACCTTCAGACCTGTTGCGAATTGATGCAAAAGTCAAAATGCGGTTGCCATGATCTCCCCAGAAATAAGCCAAAATAGCCTATTTTCTTGCCAGAGCAACATAGTTGCAACTTGAGGAATGCAAGACATTTTAGGCTTTGAACTTAGCCCTAATATGTAGCCTTTGGTTTAGCTAGGAGACGGTGAGAAACAGTTGGAATTTCAATTACCTTTCGAGCACTGGAGATATTGTAAGAGGTTACTATTAAGTGAATGTTCACACGGCATCTTTGCTCAGTGTTAACATATGCATTGGAGATCTGTATGTGGCCCTGCCATCAACGACCCAGTAAAAGAACAATCAGTTTGCATTGACTTGATCAATGCGGTCTATGAGGAACACGTAGTGGCGTTGTTATGAGACTTTCCCGCAAAGTGTTTCCCTCCAGCTTGTAGGCTCCATACTTTACTACAATTACAAGCAACTCTGCACCTGATGGAGGAAACAGGCAGGAGGGAAAAATGCTATGTCTATGTCTCCTCTCAACCGCCCTGTGTGGTGCTCATTGCACACAGTGATTCAGTCAATGCAAAGTATTAACTTCGTTTTGGCATCTTAGATGTTGGTCCCCACAATTGTGCTCTAAAGCATATTTTCATACTGAGTTAACCTGGCGTGGCAACATGCCGTAACGTAACCTCAGGTTGCTTTACATGTTGATTACTGTCACAGATGCCCCTGCGACCCTCGTCCCGGGTCACAGGCGCAATCGTGCCCCATTGCCGAGCAGCGCTGCGTCCCACATGTCGGGTCGCGGGCACGCTCGTCTCCCTGCCGGTGCCGAGTCCCACTTACCCGGCCACGCTCCTGCTGCGGCTGTCTCCGTCCCTCGACACGCACGGTCCCGCTCCCTATGGCGCGCGTGCGCCGGCAGTGTTAAATTTCTGCCAAGTGCATTAACCGGTCCGAACACGTCGTCTACCTCGTCTTGCACTGGTGTTGCTACGGCCTCCACTTCCTCCTCCCAGCCAGCCGTAGAAGAGGCCATGCAAGTGGATAGAGCCCACCTGACCCGCAGGAACTTAACCGATGATGTAAGGAGACTGCAGCAGCCCTGAACATCTCCTCAGAGGTTGCCCGCTTCGTCCGCAACGTCCGGGAAACGAGCACACCTAGGCTTCGTGGGAGAGGCGTCCCTAGGTGTGAGCAACCCCTCTCCTTGTTTGAACATACCCGTCCTGGTCGGCACTGGGTCTGGTACCCACTTTCAAGCCTCAGCCTTCTTGGACTCTGGGTCGGCTGGAAATTTCTTGGACCCTGCCCTGGTGTCTCAACATAATCTCCCCATGGTCCTCCTGAAAAAACCTCTGGCCATCTCCTCTGTCAGTGGGGAGATCCTCAGCGATCCAGTCCGCTACCGTACTGAGCCTGTTCCTTCAAGTGGGGACACTTCATAAGGAGAGACTTACGTTTTTCGTGTTACCCTGGTCTTCCTCGTCCATCCTTCTGGGTCTTCCGTGGCTGCAGCGCTATGATCCGGTGCTCAACTGGCAGACGGGCGAAGTCCTGCGTTGGGGGCCAGAATGTCGGTCTCACTGTTTGGTGGCACCTCGCCCAGTGCTTACTGCTTTTCCAGTACCGTCTAAGCCTCTGGCGGGTCTTCCCGCACCGTATCAAGAGTATGCTGACGTCTTCTCCGAGAAGCAAGTGGAGACCTTGCCTCCACATCGCCCCTATGACTGCCCTATTGACCTTCTGCCCGGAACATCTCCTCCATGGGGCAGGGTTTATCCTCTGTCTGTGCCTGAGACCTTGGCTATGTCCGCCTACATCAAGGAGAATCTCCAGAAGGGGTTTATTTGTAAGTCCTCCTCTCCAGCTTGTGCTGGGTTCTTTTTCGTAACGAAGAAGGATGGATCCGTACGTCCATGTATCGATTACCGCGGTCTCAACAAGATCACCATAAAGAATCGATACCCCTTGCCATTGATTACTGAGTTTTTTGACCGACTCCGTGGAGCCAAGATTTTCTCCAAACTGGACCTACAAGGAGCCTACAACCTGATTCGGATTCGTGAGGGTCTCGGGCGCGCTCGTCTCCCTGCTGGTGCCAAGTCCCACTTACCCAGCCACGCTCCTGCTGCGGCTATCTCCGTCCCTCGGCACGCACGACCCGCTCCCTAGGGCGCACGCGTGTCGGCAGTGTTACATTTAAAGGGCCAGCGCACCGGTAATTGGCTACTCCGGTCGCTGCCCCTATTTCAGCCTGCCTCTTCCCAGTAACCTCGCCGGATATTTAGTGCCCTTTGCCTATAGAGAAAGCGTTCCTGAAGCCTTGTTCTGATTAGCCGTGTACCGTACCGTTTGCCTCCGTTCCTTGACCACGAATCTTGCCGCCTGCCCTGACCTTCCTGCCTGTCCACGAACCATTGCCACCTGTCCTGACCTTCTGCCTGTCGTCGACTACGAGCCTGCCTTCCGATTTTGTACCACGCTACACCTTGGCTGCCTTCGCAAGCAAGTCACGTCAGAGGTAGCGACCTGGTAGACTCCTGCCACAGCAAGTCCATCCTGCTTTGCTGCGGGCTCTGGTGAAAACCGGGACCTACTTAGATTCCGCTCCCTGGCGTGGCTTACGCCATCGCTTGCAGTGGTCCAGAGGATCCACTACCTCCGACCGTGACAGTTACACACTGCTGAGAATGACTTTTGGGTCTGGAAGATTCCTTTTTTGTTTGGTTGAAAATAAAAACTCCTATTTTTCGCTTATTTTTTGGATACTTGTTAAACTACAACTATGCCTTTATCCGGCAAAGATATTTGTAGACTCAAGGGGGCCCTTTTAAACATGCAAAAGGCAGGAACCATTCTGAGTTGCCCAAAAATTTCCCTTCCAGGGATTAACTTTAAAATTTTGTTGTTCCCAATATTTTCGAAAATGTTGCCCGGGGACAATAGTTTTCAAAAGGTTTTCCCCAATTTCCACCTCAGGGCTTTTCCAGTGAATCGGGTGCAATCTCACAAGGGGGGGTTTTTAAAGCAACACAGATTTTTGCAAAAATTGCACATGCTAAAAAGATTTCACACACAGAAATGGCTTATACATCTTTGCTCCCCCGGGTGAAATCAAGGCATCAAAACCCGACTTTTTCCAAACTCCAAAAACCCCGCTAAATTTAAGGCCCGTTTTTTTCCTTTTTACCCAACCATTAAGATTACCCTCCTCTGTAACCCGTGGCTGAATTAAGGTTTTCCATATCCAGGGGCATAAACGATTTTTTTCCCCCCCCCCGTTTTTTTTACCCCCCTTAATTGGAAATAACGGTTTCCCAAGGCTATTCCCTGGGGTTTAAATTTTAAAAAGGTGGGGTTAATTCAAAAAATTACCAATCTTTTGGGCCCCCACAAAGCCCATCCAGAACAGGCACCCGCCCTTTTAAAAAAATGAAAAATTGGGACATTTTTGGGGGGAAAATTAGAAAAGTAGTTTATTCCTAGAAAAACCAAAAACTTTAACCTAAGTCATCTCACTATCCTTTTCCCCCCAAAAGGATGGACCCGCAAGGGAAAAAGGAAATTGGATCCCCCGGGAACCCAAACCACAAGCGAGGGCGAAAGCCAGGGCCAGGGGCCCCGGACCCTAAGTAGGTCCGGTTTTCACCCAGAGCCCCGCCGCAAAGCGGGATGGACTTCTGGGGGGGGTTTACCCCCGGGGTCGCAAACCCCTAAACGTGAGTTGCTTTGGGTGGCAGCCGAGGGTTGCGTGGTACAAAAATCGTGAATTTAGGCTTGTATCGGGACAGGCAAAAGGGTCAGTGAAAAGGTGGAAAGTGGATCGTAGCGGGGACAGGCAAAAGGTAAAACAAGGGTTTATGGTTCGTGTCAAGGGGGAAACCGGGGCAAAAGGGAAAAACGGTAAAAACGGTAATCAGAACAAGCCACTCGGAAAGTTTCCCTCTCTAGGCAGGGGGCACAAACGATTCGGAAAAAGTGCCGGAAAAAAAGGCCAGGGGCCTTAAATGGGGGCCCACACCGGGTTGGCCCAAATCACCGCGTGCTGTCCCTTTAAATTTTCCTGAGGGCCGCGCTCCCCGCTCTAGGGGGTCCCAAACCGGGAAACCCGGCCCGGCCCAGCAGGAGCGCGCGCCCGGGGGGACGGAAACGGATTTTTGGGGGAGGAAAAGGGGGCCCCCGGAGCCCCCGGGGGTTGTCGGCAGGTTTTTTAGTTGACCCGGTTTTTTTTCAAAAACGGCATGTTTTTGGGTTTAAGATCCCCCGCATGATCAGTGTGGCCCTGGGGTATGAAAAGAGCAGACGTTTGCTCATCCTCTCAAAACAGCTAAAGGCGAAACTTTTCCCTCTTTTGTTCACAACCGACAACTATTTTTTAAACCCTGTGAACATTAAAACCCTTTGGGTTTGATTAAGTTTTTTTCAGTTTTTAGTTATTTAAAGGCTGAAAAATTTAAAAGGTAAAACTCGCGCTTTACAGCCGGGGGGTGGGGGTTGGGGGGGGGGTGTGAAGGGGTTGGGTTTGGGGGGGGGTTTCCGGGCGAAAAAACGGACAGACGGGCTGGCGGGCGGGGGTTTTTTGGGAAAGGAGAGGGGGAAAAAATTGTGCGCCCAGACTCTCCCCTTTGCCCCTTCATTGAAAGGGGTTTTTTATTAACAGTTTTGGTGAAAAAATTAGTTTTGGAAAATTTTGTCCCAACCTGTACAAAAATTTAGGATACAAAAACTTTCTAGAAAACGCAGGTTTTTTTAGGGGGTCAAAACTCTTTTCTTTTATTATCTATACACAATTTAAATTAGTTTTTTTTTCACTTTCCGCACCCGGGTTTTTGTTCAAAGACCCCACAAAGTTCTTTCAATAGGAACAGAATTTTTCAAGCCACCGCAGGTGTATTTTTTGATGAAAAAACCCAAACTTTTTAAAATTTTTCGACACAATAAATACTTTTTTTTCATTTTGGCGCAGCCCACTTTGTTAAAAGGGCCCCCAATTTTTTTACTTAAAAATTGGGAAAATACAAAACTTTCAGTCACCGCAGGTTATTTATAGGTAAAAAAACCCCAACGTTTTATTATCCGTAAACAAAAAAAATTAGGTTTTAAGTTAATTTTGGGGCGCAGCCCGGGCTTTGTTCAAAACCCATCTTATACGATATTACCAAAACAAAAAATTTTTGCTAAATTGCGGGTGTATTTCATAGGTCAAAAAAACCCCTTTTATTACCCGTATACATTTAAAAATTGGTTTTTTTTTTTATTTTGGTGCGGCCCATTTTTGTTCATCAGGCCACCTTCTACAAAAAATTTTAAAATCCCAAAAATTTTTGTAGCCCCACGGGCAGGTGTTTTTTAATAGGTGAAAAAACCCACAGTTTTTTAAAATTCCGTACAAAATTTTAAAATTACATGTTTTTCATTTTGGCGCAGCCCAGCTTTGTTAAAAAGACCCATTTTTTTACTTACAAAAAGGATACAGAATTTTTTCAATCACCGCAGGGTATTTATAGGTGAAAAAAAACCACTTTTTAATTTCCGTACACTTTTTTATTGGGGTTTTTTTCATTTTGGCACTCCCAAGTTTTGGGTTGAAATCCCAAAACTTGCAATATTCCCTTTTACAAAAAATTTGTAAAATTTGGGGGAAAAAGGTTTTTTTTTGGTTCATAGACCCAAAAAACCACCTTTTATTATCCTATACATTTAAATTTGGGTTTTTTTTTATTTTGGGGGTGCGGCCCATTTTGTTCATAAGCCCCCTTTGGGTATTTAAAATTTAAACCACAAACTTTTCTATTTCCCCCACGGGTTTTAATTTATAGGTGCAAAAACCACTTTTTATTATCCTTTCCAAAATTTTAATTACTTGTTTTTCCACTTTGGCGGCCACCCCAGCTTTTTTTCAAAAAACCCTTTTTTTTTATTTTAACAATGGATACAGAACTTTTTCCTATACCCAGGGAATTTTTTTAGGGGGGCAAAACCCCCGTTTTATTATCCTACAAAAAAATTAAAATTTAGGGTTTATTAAACTTTGGCGCAGCCCAGCTTTGTTAAAAAAACCCATCTTGTACGGTTTATTACCAACAAAATTTTGCTATTAATTGCAGGTTTATTTCATAGGTGAAAAAACCACCTTTTTATTATCCGAATACTTTCAAAAAGGTGTTTTTTATTTTTGGTGCGGCCCATTTTTTTTTCAAAGGGGCCAACCTTTACTTAAATTTAAAATACAGAACTTTTCTAGTCACCGCGGGTTGAAATTATATGGCGGGAAACCCATTTTATTATCCGTAAAACAATTTTAATTATTTTTTAGTTAACTTTTCCCGCACCCACTTTTTTGAAAACCCCCATCTTGTACGGATATTACCAAAACAGAAATTGCTAGAAATTTGGGCAGGAAAAATTTTCATAGGGAAAAAACCCACCTTTTATTATCCTTAAAAATTTTCAAATAGGGGGTTTTTTTTACTTTAAAGCGGCCCATTTTTGTTCAAAAGGGCCAAACCATGTCCCTTAAATTTAATACAAAAAATTTTAGTAGTCACTGGCAGGTGATATTTAAAGGTGCAAAAACCACTTTTATTATCCGTAACAAAATTTTAAAATTATGGGGTTTTTCACTTTGGTCACCCCATTTTTGTTCAAAAAAAACCCATTTTTTTTCTTAAAAATTAGGAAAACAGAACTTTTTCTATCCCCGGGCAGTGTTTTTAAAAAGGGTTTTCCCAAAAACCACTTTTTTATTTTTCCATACAAAAATTTTAAATTTTAGGTTTAGTTAATTTTGGGGCAGCCCAGCTTTGTTAAAAAGACCCCTTTTAAATAACGGAAAAAACCCATACAGAAATTTCTAGAAATTTCAGGTTTTTTCATGGGGTGAAAAGGGCCCCACCTTTTTTTATCCGAAAAAAACATTTCAAATAGTTTTTTTTATACTTTTGGTGGGGCCCCCATTTTTTTGTTCTTTGAAGAAAACCTTCTATTTAAAATTTTAAAAAAGGGAAAAAGGGTTGTAGACACCCGCAGGGTAATTTATGGGTGACAAAAACCACCTTTTTGAAAACCTACAAAATTTTTAAAAATTAAAAGGTTTTTCACCTTGGCCCCACCCCAGTTTTTGGTTAAAAAAGACCCTTTTTTTTACTTACAATAGGAAACAAACTTTCAAGCCCACCGCAGGGGGATTTTTTAGGTGCAAAAAACACTTTTATTTCCGAAAAAAAATTTTAATTTAAGGTTTTGTTCATTTTGGGGCCAGCTCAGCTTTGTTGAAAGACCCCTCTTGTACAGAAATTACCATACAGAAATTTTGCTAGTAATTGCGGGTGAATTTTCATGGGTTCCCAAAAACCACCTTTATTATCCGTAAACTTTTCAAATAAGTTTTTTTTTAAAACTTTGGGGTTGGGGGCCCCATTTTTTGTTCATAACCCCCTTTTGTATTTAAAATTTAACACAAATTTTTCCCTTAGTACCACGGGTTTAAATTTTAAAGGTGCAAAAAACCACCTTTTTAAATTACCCCGTCCAAAATTTAAATTTAACTTTGGTTTTTTCATTTTGGGCCAGCCCCCCATTTTTGGGTTCAAAGCCCCATTTTTTATTTTACAATGGGTTACTAAACTTTTCTATTCACCGCAGGGGGTTTTTAATAGGTGCAAAACCCACTTTTTAAAATTACCCCTATAAAAATTTAATTAGGTTTTTTTCACTTTGGCGCACCCCAGCTTTGTTGAAAGACCCTCTTTTACGGATATTACCAAAACAGAAATTTGCTGGAAATTTGCAGGTGAAATTTCTTTAGGTGTAAAAATTTCCCCCTTTTATTTTTTCCTACCATTTAAAAATAGGTGTTTTTTTTATTTTGGGGGGCCCGGCCCAGTTTTGTTCATAGAGCCCCTTTTGGAACTTAAATTTGAATACAAAATTTTTTTAATTTCACCGCGGGGTTTTTTTTTTAAATAGGTGCAAAAAACCACCTTTTTTGGTTACCCTTTTAAAATTTTAAATAGTTTGTTTTGGGCACTTGGTGGGGGCCCTAGTTTTTTTCAAATACCCCACTTTGAAACGCCCAATTCTAATAAAAAAAATTTTCTAGCAACTGTTCCCCGTTTTCCCTTTGCGGGAAAAAAAACGCAATTTTTTTCTCCATCCGTGAAACCTTCTGAATAATTTTATTGCGCTCGCCCAAACCCTCATTTTGCCCCTTTGAAAGATATTTTGTTGAAAACTATAAATTTTCCAAAGTCCCCCGGGCATTTTGTAAACCCCCGGGGGCTAAGGGAAGAACACGTTTTTTTTGGGCTTAAACGGTTCTTCCAAAAGCCCCCGCATTTCCAGGAAATTCGCAAAAAACAATTCATTTTCTAATCCTATTTGGCGGGTAGGAAAAATTAGGGGGAATTTAAGACAAAACGGGGAAATTTGCCATCTTTTAATAAGAGACTTTAAAAAAAACTCTTCCAAAACCCTTTTTAAAATTTTCAATTTTTTCTGAAAAAATGGGGTAAAATGCAGGGGTAAGCGGAAAAAGGGGGGGTGATAGCACGGTATTGGGAACGAGAGAAGTTTTTTCCCTTCCATGCTGGAAACAACCGAGGGGCCAAACCGGACGCGGTTTCAGGCCCCCTCACCCCCTTTCCCAACCGCTGGGTGGGGGGATCGTTAACCTCAGAAGGGAAAAAGCTCCCCGCCAAATCTTTTTTTAAAAGGGTTTAATGAAACCCGGGAAACCAGCATTTCCTTCCCTCCTCGTCCCCCAAATCCCCGGCCAAAAAAATTCGTCAAAACCAACATTAAGCATCCGTCCAACTTTAAAGCCGAAGGAAATCCCCAAAACTGTCAATTTCCGGAAACCCCCCAACTGTGGATAATCTTTTTTTTCTAAAAAGACCTTTTTGGGAAGGGCCCAAAACTTGGGTTTGGGGGTCGGGAAGGGCATTTTAAACAGATCAAGAGGCCAAAAAGGTTTAAATTTTCTTTTTGCCTGACGCCCGGGTTAAACTGATCCCAAACCAAGTAGGAAAGGAAGCCGGCCCAAACCCAAAAAAATCCCGGGGGGGTCGGCAACCCCTTGCATTTGCCTTTTTCCCCTTTTAAAGCCCACAGCCCCCTGAGTCCCCGAATTCGGGGCGACCAAGTCACCCTTTTTTTGAAAGATGAGCCCGACGACTTTTGGGGAAACCAACGGGGTTTTTTTTCACAGAATTTGCTTGCCACGCTTCACACGGGACGAGAGGAAAAACGATGGGGTAGTGAAAAAGGGGCCCCCCTCCTCAAAAAATGGGAGAGGGCGGTCGCAGAAGTCCGCTGAGATGATTCCCCCCCAGCCACGATCAGGGGGAAAACCCCCGGGCCCCTTTTCGCTTATCCGCCGAAAAAAAAGGCCCAGGACCTCTCAAGTTTTGGGCCCTTTTTTTCCCGGGGCAAAGCCCTCAAATTTTCCCCCGGCGGAAATGTAAATTTTCCCCCTTTGCCTCAGAAGAGGCAAGAATCTTGGGTTTTTTAACCACCACCAACTGCCAAAAAAGGCCACACCGATGCCCGGTTTCCCCAACCATTTGCCCACACCCTCTTCTCCCCCCTCCCCCTTCCTCCCGCCACCACCAAGCGTTCCTCACGGGCCCATTCCTCAAAGTCATGATCAGGGATCAGCATCCACTTAAAGCCTCCACCGCCCGCCCAAGTCCCAAACCAGCACCACCAAAACCCATCCACCCCTTTTCCCCTTTCCCCCAATTTAAACGCCCTTTAAAGCCGTCCCAGCGGCCATCTAGCAGCCACCTTTTGTCTTCCCCGGGTTTTTGGGGAAAAAGAAAAAACATTTTAAAAACCCAAACCCCCCAAAGCCAAAAGCCTAAAGGGGTCATTGAAAGGTTTTTGGGCCCTTTGGGAAAAATTTTTGCCTTTTTCCGTCGGGTTTGGACACAGAGGGGGTTTCCGGGCCACGTCATGGCCCTTTTGGGGCCCCCAAAACCAATCCCAAAACAGGCATTTTTTTAAGCCAGAAAAGCCGTCCCGGACCCGGGGCCCGCCCCCGGGTCATCAAAAATTTTCCCAAGCCCCCCTTTTCTGAAATCTTTTATCTGGAAAAGCCCATCTCACCACCAACAAATGGACTAAAAGGGAAAGGGCCAAGGCCGCTATATCCTGTGACAGCCACGGGGGTAAAGCTGGGTGGAGTCTCGGGTGGTGACGGTGGCTCTTAGGCTCGGTGAATCCCTCTTCAAAACCGCGGGGATGGGCAGGGTTTTTTTCCCCCCAAAGGGCCCCCTTTTTGGGGTGGCATCACGTGCCCAGGAAAACCGGGCCGTTTTAAAATTTTAATCTGTCAGGGGAGACCGCCCCACACACAGGTCAGGAGCTGTGGACGGGAAATCCGCAACAAGACCGAGCCCCTGGCCCGGGGGGGCAATTTTCCCTTTTGCCCGGCAAGGGGTGTGCGATAATGGTCGAAAATCTGCTGGCCCCCTTAGGCGGGGGCACATCCCTTTTCTTGCACATGTCCCTGAAAACCTTTTTTCGTTTCCCGAAATTTCTAAACGCTACCCCCGGGGCTGGTTGCCTGGGTGAGGGGGCTGGGGGTCCCGAGTTTTGCACTTTTTTTCCCCTTCGCCCCCCTGCTTTGTCCCCCCCCGGCTGCGTTGCATTTTCCAGCTGGGCCTCCCCGTCAAAACCCTCTCAATTTTTTGACCTTTGGGAAACCCCGCCTTTTAAAACCACCCCCCCACATTCTCCAACCCAAATTTTAAAAAGGGAGCCGGGGCAAAGCCCTTAAAAGCAGGGCCAAGTTTACACTTGCCTGGGCAAGCACGGTTTCGGACCTCGGGGGGTTTTACCAACCCCGAAATGGGGGGCCGGTGAAAAAGCTCTGCACCAAAACCCTTTCCAGTTTTTTTGAAGAAGCCACCAAAAGGGTCATGCAACAAAGCCTTTGTCAGCAACAACATTTTTGGGGATCTTAGTTCTTGGGAAGAATTTGTTTGGGCACTCTGAAACCAGGGCCCCCCAGCCAGGAGGAAACGGGACACAGGTTTCGGAACCCCCGGGGCCTTTTCCCCCGGTTTAAAACCAAAAACCCGACAGTTTTTCAAAAAATTTCATCGGGTTCCCTTTATTTAGGGAGTGGTTCGGGGGCTCCAGGGGGAGTGCAGGGGGGGCCCTATCAGCCCCTCAGGGGGCATCAACTGAGGTAATCAGGGGTGTGTTAACTGAGGAGGAGGAAAAAGGGGGGAAAGGGATTCCTGGACAAAACCCACGTTTTCCCGGGCGTCTCTGGGCCCCGGGGAAAAAGGTTTTTGGGGCGAAAAATTTTAGTGGAGGGGAAATTTTTGAAGATTAAAATTTTCTAGTGCCCCTCACCCAGAAGCTTTGGGGAAAACAAGGCTCCCCGCTCTCACCCGGGGTGCTTGGGTGCTCCAAATTTCCTCCAACCAAGAACCTCGCATTAAAAAGGGCCCAAACTGAAAAACCGTTACCGGGTGGGGCCCCCCCTCCCGGGTCCCCAGTAAAAAACAAAACCAAACACCCTTTTCCCCCCCCACCCCCCCAAAAAAAAAGAGGGGTAAAAAGCAGGAAAAGGAGACCTTGCTGATTGATCAACTGGAGACATCTTTTTCGTCTGCTTCAAAGTCTTCAAATGTCAAGGTGGAACAACGTTAAACGACGTTTACAGCAGTAGATGCCCAAATTGCCCCAGGGCAGGGAGCAGGGAATGTGGCAAAGCCCCAATGGGTGGACCTCTGGCAAACTTTTTTTTAACCCCCCAACCCAAAGCAATTTTAATGCAGGGCCCCACATACAACACACAGAACCAGCTTAAAATCATGGTGCACGACCCATCTGCTTTTCAACAAACCCATGTTTTTTGGGGTGTGGTTTTCCGGGCCCAAATTACTTCTTGGGGATTCCCCAAAAAGATGAATGGCCCCCAGCCCCCGCTCGCCACCGGGCCCCCAAGGTGGTTTACCCCGCCCCACAGGGCCAGCAACAATATCTGAGGGGGAAATACCTTCAGGGGACAGCTTTTGGGGCTTTTGCATACAAAAAAGCAACCGCCAAAGTTGGTGGGAGGAGCCTGTCGGGGCTGGGTGAGTGGTGGTTTTTGGGGCCGGTGGAGCTAGATAGGGGAAAATCTGCCTACGAAGCCCTTTTTGCCGGGGCCTTTTTTTGGGGGTGGACTTTAAATTCAACTACCCTTTGGGAAATTTAAAATCCCTTTTTCATTCTTTCCCCAGGGGTGGCCCGCCCCCTGGGGGGGGCCCGGGGAGAGGGCCCCGGCAAAGAACTTGCTCTCGGAAAGGGGTGGGATAGTTCTTAGGGGGCAAAAAGTTTAATACCACCTGTCTCTTTTTGATCCTTGTCCTTTTTTTTTGTGATTTAGGAAAAAAGGGCTAATTTTTTTTATTCCCATTTGTAATTTTTTTTGATTGTTTAATTAAAAAGTTAGGTTTTAGGAAAGGAAAAAATTTTTCTTTTTGGGGAGTTTTAAATACCACCTTTAACATCTGGTGAAGTTTTGTAACATCGAGTTTTTGGACTGGTTCTGGTGGCAAAGAAAAAAAAAGTCACCCTATTTCCATCCAGGAGTGAGTGCCCCGTTGATCACCTGCTTTCCTGGGGGGCTGCCACCCCCCCAGGTGGGCGCGAGAGCAGCTGCAAACAATGGGCAGCAGCTGAGGAACCCCGTCCCTCGGGCCGTCGGCGGGGGGCATGGCCAAGACGCAACTGGCCGGATCGCCTTGCCCGCTGCCAAGGTCTCTGGACGAACCCCGCAGCAATGTGGGGGACATACGGGCGGCCGCGGCAGCAGCTGTGACAGCAGCAGGAGAGGCTAAAGTCGCCTTTATGGCAGAAGTTGGCGGGATGGAGAGGGGGCAGAAGCCCTAGCCTCCCGTTACCTCAAGTTCTCAGGCAGATACCAGCGCCTAAGCCGGAGGATTACAGTGGTCAAAAATGACCTTCAGGCAGCCCGCTATCAACGGGACCATATGTGTGCCATGAAGAGGGGCCCGATCTCGCCATGAAGGAGGATCTGGAAGAGCTCATGGAGGAGCAGGAAAGTATCCTGGAGGGGGCAGGACCCTTCAAAGAAAAGATCCTGAATGACGAGCCCTTCAGGGCAGCAGTTGGGGAGCAGTGAGTCGGCAAGCACCAGCAAGGGCGCTCGCAACCAGCATGGCGAGCGGCTTAGCCCAGAACGCTGAGAGATGGGTCACGCAGGAAATCAATCCAGCCCACGTTGGGAACGCCGACCAGTCAGCCTGTAACAGCGGAGGAAGTGGGCGCGTACATCCAAGGCCACGCGAGTTCTGCGCCTGTAGTGGGCGGTAAAGCAGCGGCGGCCTGGCGGAAGTCCCACCCACATGGACGTGTCGGCCCTTAATCATGACGCGGCTGGCGCATCGCCTATGATGGGCGGAGTACGCCAGCCCGTGTATGTGCTTCCTGCGGGGCTACCGGCCTTTGCAGGGGCATTGTGGGGATCGCGGGGATCCCCAGCAGTCAGCGTGGGTCGCATGGAGACCGAAGATGGCGGACCGGAAGGTGCGGTGACGTCGGCCGGAAGTCCCGCCCCTTCGATGACGTCGGCAGGCGCCGGCGCCATTTTGGAGATGGGCAAGGATGCGCCTGAAGATGAGGGAGGATCGCACGAAGAGCAAGCTTCATCACCAGAAGGGGGCGGGCAGAAGTCCGCAGCACAAGAGAGCCGCATATCCCACCCTAGGAAAGCTGGGTCTTTGCAACAATGTTGGAGAATTATTAAAGCAAGTTTACAGAAAGGAAGACTGGGATCAGGAATGTCTACAGCGCCATCTACAGCACCAACTAGTTCAGAATCAAGCTGTATAGGACTATCATTCAACAATAGTGACATCTGAGGGGCGCCGTGAAGGAAGCTGCTGTCCGCCATACAATGCGCCCTGCCTAGGACCAGAAGTAGAAGATGAGACGGAGAAGAGTAAACTAAACAAGGATAGCAAGAGGCAAAGGGGAGAGGGGATTCCCAAAACCCCCTTCCCTGGGCATCCCAGCCAGGTACCTAAGGAGGGCATCCCCTCCTCCCCTCTGGTAGTTCTTTCCAACAAGTTCGCCGCACTTGAGGATGACATCCCTCCTCCAGGACGGGGCATCGGAAGTGGGGCATCTAGGGGGAGCCGAGCCTTCTTCAGCTGGGGACGAGGTTTCCTCGAGGAAGGGGGCTGGCCCGGCGCCCGCTGATGGGATGGAGGGAAAGCAATGGACCCTTCTGTCCTGCCTCAAAAGATCTAGCCGGGACAAAAGGACTCTAACGGGTCGGAGGAGAAGCCCGCAAGGTCAAGCCCGGCCCATCCCATAAAGAGCAGTCTAGGATTTCGCTACCTGGCTGTATCACCCTAGATTTAGGTCACCTTAAGGTTAAAGGAAAAAAAAGGAGAAAAAAGAAAAAAGATAATGATTCAAGCAGAGTGGCGGAAAGGCCAAAGATAAAACCAAATGAAATGGAGGTATATGGTCTAATCAATTTACGATGTTAAGGTTGTATTATTTTTCTTATGCAAAATGCATATTCTTATTTTTAATTTTTCTTAGGTATTCTATTTGCCAATTAGTTTGTTTTGGTTAGCAGGCAGGGGCTCTATAACTCCATTCACCAAGGATGGGGCGACGTCCTCTCCGTTGAAAGCTGGCCTCCATTAATGTTGCCAGCATCAGATCTGGAATGCGGCACGATATACGCGCGTTTGATTTTCTCGGCCAGCGTTGAAGCCACATTTTCTTTTTGCAGGAAACTAGCTGAACAACATAGCAAGCATTAACGAAGGCCCAGGAGGGAGTGGCGCATCGGGTCTTTCGTTCTGGTCCCTTGCATGCCGCGCCATATACCGGGAGTGGTGGTCCTTTTTAACCGCAGCGTTAAAGCAGACGGGTTTGTGAGTAGAGATGGGGAGTCCTGGTCATCGACGCTGACATGGATGGGGCAGCAGGCTGCGCCTCATTGACATCTACACTTCCCCAAACAAAGTGGACGTAAAAGCCTGTTCATGAAGTGAAAGCCCCTTCTTTTACTAGCCGTCCAGGTCTGGATCTTTGGAGGTGACCTTAACACCATTACAAGGCCTTCAGATAGGGGAGGCTCCAATATCGCCTGGCTACTGATATAACGCGCTGAGTATATAGCCCCTCAGCTACTCTCCTGGTGGAATCTCCCACATCCGAGCTCCCCAGGTCACCCCGGTTATACTCCTATTTTAGGGTAGATGTAGATCCCGCATAGAATAGTTTTTTTGAAGGAGGAGACCCTGTTCGTCACCGTGTCCATGACGGAAGTGGAATTCCTGATCACGTAATGATTTATTTTCCTTGAATGTTTCAGAGACTCAGTGGATGGGCAGGGGATACTGGAGGCTGAATTCGTCTCTCCTGGAGGAAGTAGATGTAAGTCAATCCTTCGAGGATTTTTTTCAGAGCCAGGTACCTTTATTAGATCTCGTGTGGCAGTAAGACAGAGTGTGGGATATGCACAAGAAAAGAGCAGCGAAGATTCTTCCGCCATTCTCGAGCCTCAGAGCCTGAGCACGTAAATCATCGCCTATATCAGGGCCTAGAGGAGGAAACTCCGAGCAGCTTGTCTCTGATGAGGTGACCGGGAGGCATCCTCCAGAGTGACAGCTCTCACTGAAGAAGGTGTCCAGTACAATAGACACTCGTCGTTAGTTCTGAGGAGGGATTTCGGCAGGTACCGCACAACCGACCGCTACAAGAGCTGTAAGGCGAAAGGTAAGTTTTCCTAAGCTGGTATTGGGGCCTGATTGATAGTACGTGATCACTAATACGTTCGTGATCAGGGATCCTGGAGGTCGTCAGAGCGTCCTACTTGTGCCTCTTAGGGGAGAAGGATCTCTACCGGGATGAGATGTCGGGTTTCCTGGCTGAAGTCGTTCCCGAAGCCAGGGTAGACCCCTCTCTTGATGTTTTGGCAGAAGAGATCACAGTAGAGGAAGTGAAGCGGGCGATTGAAGGGTTTTAGCCTCAGAAGAAATCGCCAGTCCGGATGGCATTAAACATCCGAATTCTATCAAGCATGTAAGGAGATCTTAGCTTCCCCTCATGACCGCGTGTTTAACGAGTGCCGCTACCTCTGTACACTTCTCTGGTCAATGAGTTCGGTCTGCGGTGATCCTTCTGTCCAAAGGGTAAGATCCTCCCGTATTGAGAATTGGAGGGCCCAAGTTCCTTCTCAATGCGGACCGTAAGTTCTGGCAAAGGTCCTTTTCAACAGGCTGGTGCAGTTCGCGCTCCGACTCCTTTCGGGGGTCCAGCACTGCTCTGTTCCAGGCCAGAGTACCTTAAGTGCCGTACCTGGTGTCCGTGAGGCAGTGGAGCAGGGTAAGGGCGGGCCACTGGAAAGGGGTAACCTGTCCCTGGATCGGCAAAAGCGTTTGATCGGTTAACCATGAGTATCCCCCTCTGTTGATCCATGAAAGGTAACGGCCCAGCCGAGGGGTTTCATTGACATGCTTAAGACCTTATATGCCAATGCAGATCTTTCGCACTGGTGAACGGTTGGTGGTGGTTTTTGCAGTTGGGTCCTGGTGTGCGCAAGGGTGTCCCCTGAGCCCGCTGTTAGTACATGTTCGAGATTAATCCCCTCTTGAGGTCGGATAGAGCCGTCTGTGGCGGGCGTGTGGCGCGGTCCCGGCCGGCCGGAAGCTCTTAAGGCGGTAGCCGACCCGATGATGTGACCTCTTGTCGCCACGAAAGAGGAGCAGAGATGGGTTATGTTCGGAAGTGGATCGCTACTCGGCTGCGTCCGGTTCCATGATTCAAACGGGGAAAAGATGTGGGAGTCCTCTGGTTGGGGACAGGAGAGATCCGTCTTTTGATCTCCCGGACACCCCCCAAAACCCCAGTTTCCGCTAAGCATCTTGGGCGTCGAATTTCGACCTTGGTGATTACCCCACTAAAACTGGGACCGCAGGCTGAAAGACGCCACCTCCTCAAGGTTTAATCAGTGGAAGGGATGGTCCTCTGTCTCAGGGAAAGGGTTAGCTATTAAAACTTACCTGCTTCCACTTTCATTCTATTTGGGCACCGTGTGGTCATTTGCCAGAGTCCCTTGCTGGGTCATGATCTTCAGCCTGTTTTTCCAGATGTCATGGGAACAGGCTGAAAAACCTATATCAAGAGGGAGGTGAACGTTACCGCACCAAGGAAAGTTGTGGGGTTTAGCTATGACAACCCAGGTGTTCCTGTAACACCTTTTTTTAAGTACAACATAGTAACCTCTGCTTCAGAGGCCTCTTGGTGGTACTCTCTTGCCGGCAAATGGTTTCGGCTTTCTGCCCGGAATGGGAGACAGGAGGCGAGTTAAGGTACTTGGGCGCAAGGCACACAGACATCTCCCCGCTTATTCCACCTGCTCTGAAGGTTCTTCGCCGGTGGGTCTGGGAATGTGGGAGATCCGTACTCATCGAGGAAACATCCACACACCGGGATCCTGTTTGACTCCTTTTCCAGAAGCCTCTGGCCCCTCAGGCAATTGCCCAGGTATGGACCTTCAGGTGGGCCTTAGGCTTCTGACCAACAAGAGGGTCCCTAACAAGTTTTGGGACTTGGCCTGGCGCTGCGTTCACGGGAGGTTGTATGTGATTGATAACTTGAAGTATAGAAACTCCGAGGAAAGGGGTTGTCCTTGGGAGGAAGGTGCGTTTCTGTCCCTGGAAAAGCATGGATCCTTTTCTTGCTTCAATGTCCCTTTAACGTACGGATATACAAACTGGTAGGGACCTCCACCGGCTGGCGAGATCTAGCCAACCTTTCCTATCCATAGTGGGCCTATGGGACGTTCAAGAACCCTGGGGTCGGACCAGATGTCTCACTTATGGTTGTAGCTCAGGTTGTTAATAACACACGTGAATTAGCATGGTGTTTAGTGTCCACCCAGCAGAAAATCCTTCCCGAGGGTGAGGTACTTAAGAACATCACTGGTGACATGGTGAAAATAAGATCTTTGGAGGTGGAAGACTGGGCGCTGAAAGGGCTGCCTTCATTGGAGGGCTTTACCTTTAGATGCCCTAGTCTGGACACCTCCTCTCAATTCCCGGTGGAGGCCTGGCATAGGCACTAGCCTTTTGTTTTGCTATTAAGCCGTTACTCTGTTAGGGGCAGGGGCTTACAGGCACCAAACCTGCGTCCTGTTAATGCCTTCAACATGTAAGTAAGGAAGTTAAGTTGGTTTGAAGGGGGCCATTGCATGGTCCGCGCTGCCTCTGTTGGTGGTGCGGGCCGTTGTCGGGCGCATCGTCTTCAGCATGCCCCTTGCCCTGTGGGATGTGGGAGCTCTGGGGTGTCGGCCGCTCGGGCCTAGCAGCTGGCTGCGGGCTGTTGGGACTGGGTGGTGGGCGCTCTGGGGTGACTATGCCTCATTGGTCGGCATAAACCAGCCAATCAGAATAGGAGCGACAATGTCCCATTATAACCTATGGAGGAGAATTGACCAATCAGAATAGGAGCGACAATGTCCCATTATATCCTACGGAGAAAAATTAACCAATCAGCTCGTTTCTGCATTTTTACTGTATTTTGAACTGTCCCGCCTTTGAATATGATTGGTCAATTTTTCTCTATAGGATATAATGGCACATTGTCGCTCCTATTCTGATTGGTCAATTCTCCTCCATAGGTTATAATGGGACATTGTCGCTTCTATTCTGATTGGCTGGTTTATGCCGACCAATGAGAATAGCTTAAACAATTTGAATTACTGTATTTCCGGCAATTCTCTCTATTGCAATTCCCTATGTAGCGCCGGTCTCGGCGACAAACGCGTTGTTTGGGTTTTTAACTGCTTTATTTGTAAAGAAGGGTTCGGCTCTTTATCTGATAATGTTTTACATTTAATCTAAATAATTTTTTTATTAACACTTCATGCCGCACGGCGCTGAGCGCCGAGATTTCAGAGCGCCCCTCTCTGCATAGACTATAATGGGAGAAGTATCTCGCGCTCTGATTGGCTGGGATAGCCAAGCCCCCGCTAGCTCAGCCAATCAGCTCTCTTCTGTCTTTTTACTGTATTTTGAACTGTCCCGCCTTTGATTTTGATTGGTCCAAACTCCTCCACAGGATATAATGGGTCTTTGTTGCTCCTATTCTGATTGGCCGAGATAGCCAAGCCCCCACTAGCTCAACCAATCAGTTCTTTTCAGCATTTTTACTGTATTTTGAACTGTCCCGCCTTTGATTCTGATTGGTCAATCCTTCCCATAGGTTTTAATGGTTCACTGTCGCTCCTATTTTGATTGGCCGGT
The DNA here is from genome assembly GCA_025379985.1 of Phyllomedusa bahiana. Lineage (NCBI taxonomy): Eukaryota > Metazoa > Chordata > Amphibia > Anura > Hylidae > Phyllomedusa > Phyllomedusa bahiana. The sequence goes on from JAODAL010040471.1 coordinate 33,161, forward strand.
TTATGCCGACCAATGAGAATAGGTTTCAGAATTTGATTTACTGTATTTCCGGCAATTTTACAATATCATAATTCTTGATATTGCACCGTTCTAGAGTTTAGGAAAGTGATTTTTTTTTAATTATGTTTATTTTTTACGTTCAGCTCTTTTCTGACACTGTTTTCCGCCTTTATAAAGGCGATATTGTCGGAATCCTACTCCTGCCGCACAGAGCGCTGAGATTTGTGTAGCGATCTTCTATGTTTCCTCGCATGTTCCGATCCTGCTTCACTTCGCCTCTGCCGGAGCATTTAGACCAAAATAAACTAGGTCTGACTGTCGGAGCTGCCGAGCGCTGCACTGCGACTCGCTTGCGATTCGCCATGTAAATCCCTCGGAGTTTTCGAGCGCACGGGGTCCCCCCCCGGAACGCCTACCCGCGCCACAAACGCGCCCACTGCCGCCCCTTCATGCGGGGCGCAAGCTGAAAGTGGCGAACGCTGCGCCTAACACCGCATCCCGTGTCCGCCCAGGGGATTGGGGCCCGGGAGACGCAGTATATGTCAAAAAACAGGCGTAAAGCCCGATCATACATGTCGACCTTTATCTTTAGAATTATTTGCATTGTCAATGGTTATGAGGTCATGTAGCTGTGAGATACAGCTAAAAATATGGTCCTTTGGAACAGAAATGTGGCTTCTAAGTGGCATTTCTCCATCACAATTTTTAATAGTGGCTGAGAAGTCATAATTATAATTTTTTGGGGTCATGTTGCTGTGAGATACAGCTATAATCATGGTCCTTTGGAACAGAAATGTGTTTTTTAAGTGGCATTTCTCCCTCACAATTTTTAAGAGTGGCTGAGAAGAGATTTTTTGGGTCATGCTGCTTTGAAATGCAGCAATACTACAAGTCCTATTCTAAAAAATGTTGTTTCTAACAGACATTTGTTCTTCCCAATTGTCAAAAGTGACTCAAGGGTCATGTTTTGAATTTTTGGGGGCATTTTGCTGTGAAATGAAGCTATTCTACAGGTCCTATTCTTAAAAAAAAAATGTGGTTTTTAACAGACATTTGTTCTTCACAATTGTCAAAAGTGGCTCAAAGGTGATGGTGCTGTCAAAAACAGGAATATGTAGGACACTGTTAATGGACACATATTGCAAAATGACTTGTTTTTACAAGATCTTTAAAATAGCTAGAAATTCCTGTAGTGAGACAACCCATTTAATACAATTAAAAAAAAGAGAAACAAAGACGTGTTGGGATTCCATCCTATTTAAAAAATGTGTTTTCTAGAATTAAACTACTAAAAAACTTGCATGTACAAAATAGCTGATACAAATATTCCACTGAATTGTACAAGAGAGGTACAGAAAGACTTGAACAGATGTAGGTTACCCAGGACAGGTATCGTCAATTTCCAGTTCAACTAAAATGGTGGTTAAAAGGCTCCTTTTTCCGGCACTTTTTTAATCTGTGGGTCAGACAGGTTTAATGGTCATACTGCGGTCCAGTACAGGTATAGTCAATGTCCAGTTCAACTAAAATGGTGGTTCAAAGACTCCTTTTTCCAGCACTTTTTAATCTGTGGGTCAGACAGGTTTAATGGTCATACTGCGGTCCAGGACAGGGATAGTCAATGTCCAGTTCAACTAAAATGGTGGTTGAAAGACTCCTTTTCCCGGCACTTTTTAATCTGTGGGTCAGACAGGTTTAATGGTCATACTGCGGTCCAGGACAGGCATAGTCAATGTCCAGTTCAACTAAAATGGTGGTTCAAAGACTCCTTTTTCCGGCACTTTTTAAATTTGTGGGTCATGCAGGTTTGGGGCTCATGCTGTGGCCCAGGACAGATATAGTCAATGTCCAGTTCAACTAAAATGGTGGTTGAAAGACTCCTTTTTCCGGCACTTTTTAATCTGTGGGTCAGACAGGTTTAAGGGTCATGCTGCGTTCCAGGACAGGGATAGTCAATGTCCAGTTCAAGTAAAATGATGGTTCAAATAATACTGCCTTCTGGCACTTTTTAATTTGTGGCTCATGCAGGTTTAAGGGTCATGCTGTGGTACAAGACAGGGATAGTGAGGGGCCTGTGATTTTCTTTCTGTGGCTTTTATAACCTAAGTGTGTTGCCTAAGATGAAGCACGTATTTATTCGACTGTTGTGGATATTAATTCCAGCTTCTCCAGCCCTGTTTGGGTGTAAGAATGAAGGTATTGTTCCTCTCCCATAGACTTTAATGGTCATCGGTGATAATCTATTATCGACTATTGGAAATCGTCTTGATAATTGCCGATATCGACTATCGACCCGATGACGATAGTCAACGTAATCGCTCATCACTAGTGTTGAGCGATTGCGTTGGCTATCGAGATCGATCGATAGTCGATAGTCGGCCGCTATCGATAAGGTTTTTCGATAGTGAGCATCGATTATGCGCAATGACCATTAAAGTCTATGGGAGAGCAACAACACCTTCATTATTACACCCAAACAAGGCTGGAGAAGCTGAAATTAACATCCACACAGTCAAATGGATACGTGCTACATCTTAGGCAACACACTTAGGTTATAAAAGTCACAGAAAAAAAGTCACAGACCATTTACTATCCCTGTCTTGTACCACAGCCTGACCCTTAAACCTGCATCACCCACAAATTAAAAAGTGCCAGAAGGCAGTATGATTTGAACCATCATGTTACTTGAACTGGACATTGAATATCCCTGTCCTGGAACGCAGCATGAGCCCCAAACCTGCATGACCCCCACATTTAAAAAGTGCCGGAAAAAGGAGTCTTTCAACCACCATTTTAGTTGAACTGGACATTGACTATACCTGTCCTGGGCCACAGCATGAGCCCCAAACCTGCATGACCCCCCACATTTAAAAAGTGCCGGAAAAAGGAGTCTTTCAACCACCATTTTAGTTGAACTGGACATTGACTATACCTGTCCTGGGCCACAGCATGAGCCCCAAACCTGCATGACCCCCACATTAAAAAGTGCCGGAAAAAGGAGTCTTTCAACCACCATTTTAGTTGAACTGGACATTGACTATACCTGTCCTGGGCCACAGCATGAGCCCCAAACCTGCATGACCCCCACATTTAAAAAGTGCCGGAAAAAGGAGTCTTTCAACCACCATTTTTGTTTCACTGGACATTGACTATACCTGTCCTGGGCCACAGCATGAGCCCCAAACCTGCATGACCCCCACATTTAAAAAGTGCCGGAAAAAAGGAGTCTTTCAACCACCATTTTAGTTGAACTGGACATTGACTATACCTGTCCTGGGCCACAGCATGAGCCCCAAACCTGCATGACCCCCACATTTAAAAAGTGCCGGAAAAAGGAGTCTTTCAACCACCATTTTAGTTGAACTGGACATTGACCATACCTGTCCTGGGCCACAGCATGAGCCCCAAACCTGCATGATCCCCACATTTAAAAAGTGCCGGAAAAAGGAGTCTTTCAACCACCATTTTAGTTTTAAATGGACATTGACTATACCTGTCCTGGGCCACAGCATGAGCCCCCAAACCTGCATGACCCCCACATTTAAAAAGTGCCGGAAAAGGAGTCTTACACCATTTTAGTTGAACTGGACATTTACCATACCCGTCCTGGGGGCCCCAGCAGAGCCCCAAACCTGCATACCCCAACATTTTAAAAATGCCCGGAAAAAGGAGTCTTCAACACCATTTGTTGAAATGGAGATTTATAACCCGTCC
>JAODAL010040472.1:0-36870 GCA_025379985.1 Phyllomedusa bahiana
TTATCTATAAAACGGTGGAGAGTTTTTATACCATATAATGCAGCATTTCATATTATTTTCTGATGTTGAGATATCTGCAGATTACAGGGGAACAGCTATGGATTCATCAGGTGGAGAAGCAATGGTGGGGATGGGCTTTATACACTCTCCAGGTTCTACAGTTTACCTATCAGCAATGTGAGACTGTCCACAGCTCGTGTTCTGATTCCAGCCGTGGTGCGGCGCTATCCACACATCTCTTACCATCAAAGACGGCTCTGCTGTATTGGGTGGTGGAGGCCAGCGGGAGGCAGGTGGTGTCAAACTTATTGCCGTAGTTCCCAATGCTGACTTCGAATTGAATGGCGTCATCAACATCTTGGAGCATGGTGGCCGAATAGAAGGCGGCGAAGAGGCAGTACTTCCGTCTCCGGAGATATTTCTAAAAGATACAATGATTTATAGCTACTTTGGATTTGATATTTTTCATTTTTGGCCTTTTAAGACAAGTGGCCAATAGAGAGAAGAGGGAAGGAGGGCTTGGATCTCGGAGGCTTGGTTACTCAGAATATTAGTGATTTTCCAAGATCCCGAACTGCACCTTATCATGTGCTCATGGTCATCTTAGTAAATTACATAATGTTTAAGGTTATAATCACCCTTCATGTAGCTATAGAACAGACTTAAAGGGGTTGTCCCACCATGCTGTTTCACACCGTCACAGGCAGCTATACAATCACACTGTGGGTGGTTCTATGGCAGTGATTGACATATTTAGCTACTCTATAACTAGCTGAGCATTACAATGATATAAGTGCAAGCTATTAAAGAGGTTTTACCACAAAGGTATTTCATGCCTGGTTTGTCCTCCCTTTAGCTTTCAGGATGTTCAAAATGGGGGCATGTATGATTTGTTTGAACTGCATATCATGTGACCCAGCAGGCTTGACATCACCATTCCTTTCCCCCTAGAGTGCTCACTCTAGTCAACAGAGGTCTTTTTATGTAGAGAGCTGTGAGTAGCTTCGATATAGCTGAGTGGTTAGCACTTCTGCCTTCCAGCACAGGGGTCCTAGGTTATAATCCCAGCAGGAACAAAACATTTAGATTTTTTTTTTGTCCGAATGCACAGACCTGATTGAGGTTTCTTTTTTCCTTTTATCTATTTGCACTGTTTGACTAATTGCCAAGTAGTACAGAGGACAAGAGTAGAATGACAGAACCCGGGGTTAAACATTCACAGCAGTGAGTGTGTGTGATTGCTAGACAGGGAATAGACTGACAGTAGCTGCCTGAGCGGAGAGGTGATGTCTGAGCATGTGCGGCCAGGGCTGAGGAGCTCGCGTCACTGGTCGTATACCCTGGAGACGAGCTGTACACTATGGAGCAGCTAAAACAAAAATGGTGCAGAATTTTTAATAATGGTGAATGGTGAAAATGTTTATTATTCAATTTGCAAGCTTCCAACGTCAATTTTACTTTGTGGTAAAACCCAATTGATCTTGAGCTCCAGAGCTCCATACCTTCTTACTGATCCTAGTAAGGAGACATGCTACGATAGGCTTATTGCAAGGGATTCTTATAACAAATACATATTGTCCAACGCTTGGAAGAGTTTCTTGTCCTAAGTCATATCGACCTTTTACACCCGAAGACTCCATTTATTGGTTGTAAATGAAACATCCTTTTATGATTATTGTTGTGCAAATTTTTTTACTTACAATGAAATGTAAGTTTTTAAGGATTTTATAGTGAAAAGCTCAATATCATCAAGTGCTCCTTGGAAATCATAGTTAGGAGCTAGAAATGTAAGGAGCAACATGAATTAAATTTTGGTTTTTGGATTTGTATGGCAGTTTTGCACCAAAATTGAGTCCATTTTTGGCACATTCAAAAGTTTTATGTCTACTATAGACTAGAAACCAAGTTTTGACGACTATTCTTCCATCTGTGGGACAAGACTACGACAGTTTTTTGGCTCAAAGTACACTACAAAGCTGGGCACCATTCATACTTGTCTCCCTAGGGTCTTTCAGGGAAGGTAACCTGTCCACTAGTCTTGCCTGTGGCTATTTTCTTTGTATTTTTATATTATTTGGTTTTCTATCCTTTTTTTTAATTCAATCGTCCATGGAGTTACATAAGACCGAGCGCACTGTGTCCTGGCCGGCTCCACCAACAGGGCAGAGCGTCATAGACTGGAAGTAAGCCCACAGGATCCCATCACATAGTCCATCAAACCTCCCCCGACTGTATTTATGACTTGTACAAACAATCAGAACACAAATTAGTCCTTTCCATGTGGAATTCCAACATCGGAAAAAAAAAAGAAAAAACATCCGCAACCCAATTAAGGTAATTTATGTCTTCCTGATTAGGAGCGAACGTTCCAGTCCACAAATTGTTCCCAGGTAAACTGTAGGAAATCTGCTCGTTCATTTAGAAGGAACAGAGGAATTAGCAGATGTTCCCTCTCCTTTCATGGAAGTCATTTTATCCATGCAAAGCTGTCATTACCTCCACGCGTAAGATGTCATCGGAGGAAATGTCCTCCACCTTCTGTTCTGCATGTTCCACCAGTTTGGTCTCCAGCTCCAGGAGGACACGTCCTCGGTATGCGACTCCTTCTCCCTGGCAGACAGAAGGGAAGCTTGTCTTAACTGGAAAGTATTGGGCAGTAACACAGTAGTGTTCCTTACCGAAGAATGAAGTGGAAGGTGGTGGACAAGCCAAGATGTCCATGCCGCTTCAGTAAAGCAGTTTCCCAACAATCTCAAGCTCGAATTTTGGATTAAAAAAAATCACTTGTATATTTACCATGGTATTTTTATGTGCAAAACTGAGAAATAGTGAGATACAACAATGTGCCCAGTTAAAGGACCATTCCAGGTTTTTTCCCCTTTCACTTTCAAGCAATATTCTAACAAGGTCAAGAGTAAAGTACACTATATGCAGTCTTGTACAGTAGTTGTAGGATGGGCCCTGAAAGATTAACTCCACTGGTGGGCACCAACAATGAATTCCACCAGTGGGCCCCAAGAATCAACTCCACTGGTGGGCCCCAAGAATCAACTCCACTGGTGGCCCCAAGAATCAGCTCCACTGGTGAGTCCCAAGAATCAACTCCACTGGTGGGCCCCAAGAATCAATTCCACCAGTAGGCCCCAAGAATCAACTCCACTGGTGGACCCCAAGAATCAATTCCACCAGTAGGTCCCAAGAATCAACTCCACTGCTGGCCCCAAGAATCGATTCTACTGGTGGGCCCAAGATTCATCTCTACTGGTGGGTCCCAGGAATCAACTTCACTGTTGCGCCCCAAAAATCAATTCCACCGGTGGGCCCCAAGAATCAACTCCACAGGTGGGCCCCAAGAACTAACCTTACCGGTGTGCCTCAAGAATCAACTCCACTGGTGGCCTCAAGAATCAACTCCACTGGTGGGCCCCAAAAATCAACTCCACTGGTGGCCCCGAGAATCAGCTCCTTTGGTGGGCCCCAATAATCAACTTCAAGAATCAAACCCCAAGAACTAACCTTACCTCTGTGCCTCAAGAATCAACTCCACTGGTCGGCCCAATAACTAACTTCACTGGTGGGCTTTACTGATGGGCCCAAGAATCAGGTCCACTGGTGGACTCGAAGAATCAATTCCACTGGAGAGCCCCAAAAACCAACACCACTGGTGGGCCCCAAAAATAAACTCCACTGGTGGGCTCCAAGAATCAACTCCACCCGGTGAAACCCCAAGAACCAAACCCCCGGTGGGCCCCCCAAAAATCAAATCCCATGGTGGGCCCCAAAAAATCAACTCCCACTTTGGGGGGCCCCCAGAATCCAAACCCCCGGTGGGGCCCCCAAAAATCAGCTCCACCCGGGGGCCCCAAAAATCAAGTTACACTAGGGGCCCCACAAAATTTAACCCCACTGGTGGGCTCCAAAAATCAACTCCACTGGTGAGCCCCAAGAACCAAAACCACTTTTTTTGGGGCCCCAAAAATCAACTCCCATGGGGGGCCCCAAAATCAACTCCACTGGGGGCCCCCAAATCAACTTTCCAAATGGTGGGGGCCCCAGAATCAGCTCCACTGGTGGGCCCCAAGAATCAAGTACTCTTGTGGGCCCCACAAATCAACCCCACTGGTTTGGGCCCCCAGAAAACAACCCCCCTGGTTTGGGGCCCCAAGAATCAAATTTTTCTGGTGGGATCCCCGTCATCCCCCTTTTGGAAAACCTGCACATGGGGCCCAATTGCCGCATTTAGAAATCCTTTATTCAAACGGGAAGTACCCCCAAAAATCACTGGCACTAGTTTGCACCTAGAAGAAAGTTCTAATAAAACTAAGGGGGTAAAATGGAATGGTCCTTTGGAGACACCACTGTGCGACCCTCAAAGCTGTCATCAGATACAATCAATGGTAACCCCATTCAGCTATGCTTTAAAAGGTTCAAAACTGTAAGGTTATATAATTACATAAAAATACACAAGTAGGGAACACAAATCCCTCTGCTGAGGCAAGAAAACAAACAACGGTCTACAACGTAAGGAGATGTTGGGAAGATATTTCCCATTCACTGGGATTTGGGCCCAAAACCCGTAGGGCCCCTCAAAGGGTTTCCACCTTCCCCCGATTTGGGGCCCTCATAGGGAAACCGGGGAAACCCGAAACCTCTTGGGCTTCCATAGAGATTCACATAACAAGGTCCGAAGGTCGGAAGGAATCCCAGAGTGTCATCAACTAAGACCAAACACAGCAATGGTTACAAGGTTATAGCATCTGCTCCCATTGGGGGACCCCGAAATGACTCATATACAGCACCCCAAGTGTCAGCATCATTATCCTGCCCCCCAAGTGTCAGTGTCATTATCCTGCCCCCCAAGTGTCAGCGTCATTATCCCCCCCAAGTGTATGTCTTTATCCTCCCCCCCCAAGCTCGGGTCATTACCACCCCCCAAGTCTCAGGTCTTACCTCCCCCCAAGTCTCAGCTCTTTTTCCTCCCCCCCAAGTGTCAGCTCATTATCCCCCCCCCAAGTGTCAGCGCTTATCCGCCCCCAAAAGGTCAGTGTCATTATCCGCCCCCAAGGCAGGTCATTATCCTGCCCCCCAAGTGTCAGCGTCTTTAAATCCTGCCCCCAATGTCGTGTCATTATCCTCCCCCCTATGTCATGTCATTATCCTGCCCCAAAAGTGTCATGTCATTATCCTGCCCCCAAGTGTCAGCGTCATTTATCCGCCCCTAAGTTCAGTGGTCATTATCCTGCCCCCAATGTCGTGCTTATCCTGCCCCAAGTGTCAGCGTCATTACCTGCCCCCCAAAAGGTCACATCATTATCCTCCCCCCAATGTCAGCTCTTTTATCCTGCCCCCCCCAATGTCAGCGTCATTTACCGCCCCCAAGTGCAGTGTCATTACCTGCCCCCAAGGTCAGGTCTTTATCCCCCCCAAAAGTGTCACGTCATTATCCTCCCCCCAAGTTATGTTTTTTACCTGCCCCCCAAGTCAGGTCTTTACCCTGCCCCCCCAATGTCAGGCTTTAATCCTGCCCCCCAAGTGTCAGCGTCATTACCTGTCCCCCAAGTCAGCATCATTATCCTCCCCCCCAAAGGGTCAGTGTCTTTTAACCTCCCCCAATTCATTCTTTTCCCTCCCCCCAAGTGTCAGCGTCATTATCCGCCCCCCAATTTCAGCGTCTTTATCCTGCCCCCAAGTGTCAGCGTTTTTTCCTGCCCCCAAGTGTCATTACCTGCCCCCCCAAGTGTCAGCTCTTTACCTGCCCCAATTTCATTATCCGCCCCCCAAGTGTCATTATCCTCCCCCCAATCCTCATTGTCGTCTCATACAACATCATCTTCCCACATTATACATAAACATTGGATGGCCAAGTAATGGGGGATGACCGTTCCTGCCCAGCACCTAAAATCCAGGCTTCTGCCCCAGATTTCTAAATTTTGGGGGACCCCAGCAATGAAGCAAAGTGGCGGTGGGGCAGAAGTCCCAAAACCCTGCATAACACATCCCCCGACGACCTCCACCACAATGTTAAGGCATACTTTCTACTCAAGTCACATTCAAACTGTTTCAAAAATTCTGGGGTCCACCTATGCATTTTATTCGGGGTCCCATAAAATACTGCATTGCATTGTGGGACATGTTCTCTACTGTTACAGCAAGATGAGTGTACAAAAAAAACAACAGACACCACAGCAGGGCTTATCCTGTACAGAGGAGCTATGAAACTGAAGAAACCGAAATTTTCAATTGCTGCTCTGGAAACAAAGTAAAGGTATACAATGCAAATCAAGAACATAGTTTAAAAAGGAAAGTTACAGTGACTCCATTAGTCAAAATTTAAAGGGGGTTTCCAAGTTTTAAAAAAAAAACTACTATTTTAGGGCACCGCATGCTAATATAAGCTATCAGGGAACACTGCTTATTCTTGAAGAGACTGCTACATCCAAATATGTAAAAGGGCAGCACACAGATCTCCCCATGATCATATTACACCTCACCCTGTCACAACAACAAGGGGTGTCCTCTATATCTTACTGTAAGAACAGTGAGACTATGGAGCTCAGGAAACAAGAGGTTGTGATGGTGGGTGCTTTACTGAAAAAGGGGAGGGGGTGACACTATAAAGCTCGGGCCCAAAAAGGGGTTTGTGAGGTTGAAAATTTTAAAAGTGGGGCGGGAAATGGACTTTTTTGCCACAAGAGGTTGGGGTGGTGGTTTAAATTTACTTGAGGGGTGACACTATGGGCTCGGGGTCACAGGGGTTGTAGGGTGGATTTTTTTTGAAAAGACCCGGACACAGGATTTGGGGCCAAGGGGTGTTGGGGATTCTTTACTGAAAGAGCAGGCACTATGGACTCAGGGGCCACAAGGGGTTTTGAGGTGGGTGTTTACGAAAGAGCGGTGACCATTATGGCACCAGGGCCACAAGAGGTTGTGGTGGTGGATTATTCACTGTAGAGTGGTGACACTATGGAGCTCAGGGCCACAAGAGTTTGTGATGGTGGATTCTTCACTGTAAGAGCAGTGACAATATGGCGTTCAGAGTGACAAGAGGTAGTGATGGTGGATTCTTTGCTGTAAGAACAGTGACACTATGGATTTCGGGCCCACACAAGGGGGTTGTGAGGGGGATTCTTTACTGTAAAGTGGTGACTTTTGTAGTTGGGAAAACCAACAGAAAATGAAGCAGCCCCAATTCTCCACAACGGGGAAATATCCAAGTTTTTTGCATCAACCAACCACTGTTGGGGGTAACCTTTAAAACACCAACAAGATAGCCCCGGAATAGGGAAAATGCGAACGGCCGGCACCCGATGGATTAAAACATGAACTCTTAATTTTTATAAGGAGTACAAAAAAGGGAAATTTTTAGCCACTACACTGTGGCCTTTCTCAAGCCCCAAAATCACAAATTTAAAAAAAACAAATTTAAAACAAAAAACAATGGGCCTTCCCCCCTGCTGTTTTTTGAAACCAAAGGTAAGTTCCTTTTGTCATTAATCAACAACAAACATAAGACAGCAATTGGGAGATTAAACATAGTGACAAATCAATTTAAAAAAAATCAATTTACCCCTAGTGACAACCCTCGGGCCCCAAACCCAGGCAGGGGGTTCTGTTCGTTATTTTCAACCAAAGATCTCGGCGTCCTGCCGACCGTTTCTGCGCATGGAAACCGAAGTTTCGGGGCTGGTCCCCCTCCAAAAATCCGGAAAAATGCAAAGGGATAAACCGCGCATGTCAGCAGGCTAAACGCCGTTTTAAAGATTTGGGAACCACGGTCTCCTCCCCTTTAAATAAAGCGCAGGGGCTGGACTAATGTCCAGCCCCAAACCCCCGCCCAAAATTTTTCAGGGGGCCCCCCGTTTATTATGGTTATTTTTTACAAAAAAACAAAAAATATTAGCCAATGTGAAAACCCCAATAAAGTTAAATGAAAAAAACTAAGTCATAACATGCAATGAAAAGAAATATCCCCCAAAAAAAAAAGAGGGGAAAATCCATCATAATTAAATGGAAGCATATAGAAAAAAATCCACTTCTCAACAGAATTGGGCCTTAAACCCCATTTTGGTTTTGTTAATTTTAAAAATACATCCATCTAACCCAACATAAGCACACAAAAAATAAAATTTTTGATTATTTAAAATTTTTTTTACAAAAATTTTCCCTATTAAATAAGGGAACAAATAAACCCAAAAACATTTTAAAAAAAAAAACTTTAATTGGCCAAAAAAAAAAACAAATATAATCCTTTCAATATGACACCCTCGGGTCTTCTCTTTGGCGGGGTTAAAATTTGGTTTTTTTTTTTTTGCACAATTAAAAATTTTTTGTTTAAAATGATTTGGTTCTATTTTTTACTATATTTAATAGGAATTTTTTAAAAAGATTTAATAATAAAAAATTTTTTTTTTTGTGTGCTTATAAAAGGGTCTAGATAGTATTTTGTAAAAAAAACCATTGGGATAAGCATTGTGAGAATTTGGTTTTTTCTAATGCTTCCATTTAATTATGATAGGTTTTTTGCCCTTTTTTTTTTTTTTTGGGGAAATTCTATACAATGCACCTTATGACTTAGTTTTTTTTCATTTAACTTTATTAAACTTTCACATTGGCTAATATTCTTTTTTTTAAAAGGGTAAAATAACCCATAATAACGCAGGCCCCCTAAAAAATATGCGCGGTTGGACTGGACCATTAGTCCAACCTGCGCCTAGTAAGAGGGAGACCGGGGGGTTGCCATTTTAATATCGGCTTTTTACCCGACATGCGCGGTAGCCTTTGCATTATTCCGGATGTGTGACCCGGGGGTACCGGGCCCGAACCCGGGTCAGCGCAGACGGTGCGGGACCTGAACCTGTGTGAGGTAACATCAGCCCCCCCAGGTTTTGAGCCGGGGGTTTCACATGGAAATTTTGATTGTTTTTTAATGTGATTTGCAATGTTTAATCTACCATGCTGTCTCATTGTTTTTTTGTTTGATTAATGACCACATGGAACATCCCAATTGTCAAACAGCAGGGGGGAGGCCCTTGTATTTTGAATAATTTGTTTTTATCATTTTATTGTGCTGCGGGAAAAAGGCCCAGGTAGGGGCGAAACGTTGCATTTTGTACTCCTTATGGAATAAAGATTTCCGTTTTAATCCATTGCTGCTGCCTTCGCATTCTTTTTATTCCCTATTTTGTTTACTTGGGGCACAAGAGGTTTGATGGGGATTCTTTACGTAAGAGAGGTGCTTGTTGAGCTTGGGGTCACAAGAGGTTGTGATGGTGGATTCTTAACTGTAAAAGCGGAGACACTGTTTAGCTCGGGGCCACCAAAGGTTGTAAAGGTGATTATTCTGGAGTCAGGGATTATTCTGGAGTCAGAAAGAAATTTACCCTCTTGTATGGGACAATTGGCCTCCGCCTCATAGGGGTTCTTGCCTTCCTCCAGATCAACACTCTTGGCTTATAGGTTGGACTTGATGGACCTGTGTCTTTTTCCAGCCTTATTTACTATGTTGTATGTTACCAACCTCCATAGTCAATGCTTACTTGCAAAGGATATGCAAATTACAGTGGTTTTCCTCCAAAAAGAAGAAATCTGTCTCCAGTATCCTGACATAATCTCCAGCAGGTGACTCTAGAGACGGGTTTGCAGAGCTCAAATAAAAAAAACAAAACAGGGCTTACCACTTTGTAATGCGCCGGAGATCGGGGTTCGTGCTGAAGGCGTCGCACTACAACCCTACGAAGCTACACATTTATAGCTTCAGTGCAGCAAATCCAGGCCATTACTGCTGGAACAGGTAGAGCACTTTACAAGTGGTTTACCTGAGCCAGAAGTGTTGTTTTGTAGCTAGAAAGCGCTAAATCTATGACCCCCAGCAGAACAGGTTCATAGATTCAGGTACTTTATACTCTACTAATGCGCGCAATAAAAATGGCGCCCGGGCACCAAAAATCATACATGTCGCCCTATGTGTCTTAATCCAGCATCAGAACGTCCGTTTCGGTCTTCATTTCCTTTTAGTCATTATTTCTATTCATTGTCACCTCCTATAGGGAAGCTTTCTCCTAAAGTCTGATAACGTGGGTCTACCCAATACAGGTCCACCACGTCTTCTCCAAGGCACCAGTCTACCACATACAGAAACTGTGGTCACTTAGCTGCCGAATCACGTGACCGGATAGCACCAATCCGGTGAGTCAATGAAAGTGCTGCACACTGTGCCCATCGTACCTTGAATAATCTCTGCATTTCACTGCAGCGTCCAGTTTTTCTTCATACACAGCAATTTCACCAGGTGTTTTTGTCTTGGTTGCCGCCTTCAGATAGTCAGACTTGGAGAATTGTGACGGTGTTACCCAGTCCCATAAGTGGACACTAAAAAACAATATTTGGTTCCGCACATCCCAAAAACTTTTTTGAAAAAAATGAGCATAGGTGCACACTGGCGTGGCAGTAACATAAAACATGTGGCAGTAACATAAAACATGTATGTTGCTGCCACACCAGGGTGCACCTATGCTCATTTTTTCCAAGAAAGTTTTTTGGATGTGCAGAACCAAATATTGCTTTCAAGACTGTCCGTATGGGGGAGTGGCTGCCTCCTTGTTGGTTTTTCGCACTCCACCCATCTGCACAGGTTTTTAAATCAATGCATAGCACCTTGTAGCTGGAGCCTTCTCTCCCTGAAATGTGGAGGTCTGAACAGGTAACGTTAGAGTAGGTTCCCACCTGTATTGAGGTCACCTTGCTGATTGGCAGGTGGGCTTTTTGATATTTGGCCACTAATTGATATCTTTTCTATGTGGTAGGCTATTGCATTGAAGAAGACGTGGTGGAGCTGTATCAGGACGACCCAGTCACATGATCAGACTTTAGGACAAAGTTTCCCTGTAGGCAGGGCTGGGACAAGGTTTTCTGGTGCCCTAGGCAAATAAGACAAAAAGTGCCCCCCAAATGGAAAATTCAACCCACTCCTTGCCTCCTTGCACCCCCTTTACTGCCTCAGATGAAGTGGCGCCCTAGGCGGTCGCCTACCTTTGCCTACCCATCGTCCCGGCCCTGCCTGTAGGACACGTGTCAAACTCAATGTCCAAGATTCAAATGTGGCCAACCATGTCTTTTTATGTGGCCCATGAGCAGGGATGGAAAAGGTCCAGAAGGACCAGTTCTCAACTCTGCAGACAGTGCTTAGCAGAGGCAGCAGCACTAGTACAGGGAGCAGGCACCATCTTGGATTTGGAGCTTGTGCCAAGATTGAAATCTTTTCGTCTGATTTGGCTATATCCAGACCTGAAAACGAATGTCAAAAAGTGCTATGGGCCGATGACAGAAAAAGAACTTTTATTTGAAACTACGCGTTTCGTGGCCATGGTGGTCACTTCATCAAGCCAGAGGGTTAAAGTCTGTCAGTAAGAAAGATAAACAAGCTCCTGTGCTGCTGATAAGACACAGCAGGGAGTGACGTGAACATCCTGAACACTGCTAGAGCAGAGAGAGGAGGCTGGTAACTTGGGAATATTGTGTACACAAGCAGAAGATAAGAACGGCTCTAACTCTGAAAGCAAGTAAAATCAGAACAGCAATGTATTCACTTACTCTGGAGTGAGAGTGCCCCTTTAAGTTCAGGTGTCCATTAGTTTATTAGTGTTACGGCTGCTGCCTATTAACCTTCTACCTGGAGAACCCATTTAAACTCTGAGCGATGCTGACATTTGTGCTATGCGAGTTGACCACCATCATAGAACGGCTCTGCTACATATCTATGCTTCCATATCCTTGCCCTGTGTTACATGGTATATGATGACCAGAATCTATAGGATATCGCATAGGACGTACAGTTAAGAATCGCCGACGGCTTTCCCGTGGTGTCATCTGAAGCACAAAGAAACAAGTCTTGGTTAGAGATGAATGAGGTCAATGATGGATGGATATTACCACAAACGAGACATTACTGATGGTTAGTATCATGTTACATAGGACATATACATGACTGTATACAGTGCACAGCAACGAACAGGATCAAACCAGGAGAGAGTTAATCAATGACTGCTAAATACAACCTTATTAATAGGATGAATGTTTGCTTAGGGGTTTTCAGCTGATCAGGGAAAGGGACGGGTCTTATCGAAGACCTCTTAGGGGTCTGACAATGTTACTGATATCATGACGCTTCCCCTCGTGTTGTCTCCAATTTACAGCCATATAAGACCTCTATAAATACATTTAGCACTGTTGTTACCCGTGTCTGAGTTAGAACTGGATAGACAAAACTCATGAAAAAAATTTGGGATGTCACAATCACCATTTTTTTTTTCTCTAGTCCTAACCTTTGGGTTTAGGATTAGCTTTCTTAACTGTCTCTTAAGGGTTAGTTTACCATTCCCCGATTTCCCCTGGCTCCTCGTTGCTCCCATCAGCCAATCGACAAGGGGCTTGACCAGAGGAGTCCTCACCGGGAGGGAAGGCCGGGGGTGGTAAGTTATCCTTTAAAAGCCAGCAAAAAACCCTAGGTCTAACCCGAAACCCAGGTTAGCTTTAGGTTTAGTTCTAGGATAAATTTTTGGTTGATTTTTACCAAAATTTAATTTGGGTCAACCCTTGCATAAAGGTTGACTGACCTTGACTCAAAGCACTAGACTACATAACACAGTCACAATGTGATTGAAATGTTTTAAATTTTTAACCAATTTTCACTTCATTATTTTGGGTTTTTTTCCACCGCGTCCTCCAAGAGCCATAACCCCTGCCTTTTCCTCACCAGGCCTAAAGCTTGAGTTTTTTGTATGATGCGTTGTTTTTTTAATGTAATCACACACTGAGTTTGGAAACTAATACCTTAAATTTTTGTTTTGGGGTAAACTGAAAACATTGCAATTATACCGTCTTCTGGGAGGTTTATGTCTCAGAGGTGACCATTGGGGGAAATTGTGTTGCAACTAAAAAACAAGAGGTTGAAGTTCGCTCACCGCTTCCTTCTTGTATTAGTCTTACAGTCTGGTGTTCAGTGCATGGAAGATATCACCCGGCCACACGCTCAATACAAAAATACATCAATACATCTTTTTAAGTGGTAGAACTTGCACAATTGGTGGCTGACTAAAACTTTTCCCCCCCCTGTATATCTGGACGTTGGCTTGACATTGCTGAGGAACGGGTAAGTTATCCCATTGAAAACCAATAAAACCCCCTAACCTCTATTAAAGGCTGGGGTTACTATTGTGGTCAGGATTAGGTTTAGGGTCAAAGTGAAAAACCCTATTAAAAGAGAGGGTTACTATTGTGGTCAGTATTTAGGGTCAAAGTGAAAAAAAAAAATAGTTCTGAACGTTCCGAATCTAAATTTGCACAAACCAGTGAAAAAAAGGGGCAGATTCCAGCAACACTAATTATCTCGATCCAAGGAAAAAACTATTTCCTCCAATACTCGGATAGGTACATTAAAAACAAAAAAAACTCTATTGGTCCCATCATATAAAAATATGAGGTAGAAAACAAGATAGTGGTCACGTTATAATTAAGCTTGAAACGCGTTAACTATGTTGGTTCTGTGACCACTATCTTGTTTTCTACCTCATATTTTTATATGATGGGATCAATAAAGTTTTTTTGTTTTTTGTTTTTAGTATACCTGTCCGAGTGCTGGAGGAAGTTGGTTTTTCCTTGGATCGAGATAATTAGTGTTACTGGAACCTGCCCCTTTTTTTCACTGGTTTGTGGAGATTTAGATTCGGAACGTTCAGAACTAATTTTTTTTTCACTTTGACCATAAACCTAATCCTGACCACAATAGTAACCCTCTCCTTTATTAGGAGTTAGGTGTTTTTATTGGTTTTCAATGGGATAACTCACCCGTTCCTCAGCAATGTCAAGCCAACGTCCAGATATACAGTGGGGGAAAAAAGTATTTAGTCAGCCACCAATTGTGCAGGTTCTCCCACTTGTAAAGCTGAGAGTGTCCTGTAAGTGACATCATAGGTCGACCTCAACTATGAGACACAAAATGAGAAAACTAATCCAGAAAATCCCATTGTCTGATCTGGAAATAATTTATTTGCAAATTGTGGTGGAAAATAAGTATTTGGTGCCCTACAAACGAGCGAGATTTCTGTCTCTCACAGACCTGTAACTTCTTCTGTAAGAGGCTCCTCTGTCCTCCACTCATTACCTGTAGTAATGGCTCCTGTTTGACCTTGTTATCAGTATAAAAGACACCTATCCACAACCTCAAACAGTCACACTCCAAACTTCCCTATGGTGAAGACCAAAGGGCTGTCGAAGGACACCAGAAACAAAATTGTAGCCCTGCCCCAGGCTGGGAAGACTGAATCTGCAATAGGCAAGCAGCTTGGTGTGAAGAAATCACCTGTGGGAGCAATAATTAGAAAAAGAAAGACATACAAGAGCACCGATAATCTCCCTCCATCTGGGGCTCCATGCAAGATCTCACCCCGTGGGGTAAAAATTATCACAAGAACGGTGAGCAAAAATCCCAGAACCCCACGGGGGACCTAGTGACCTGCAGAGAGCTGGGACCAACGTAACAAAGGCTACCATCAGCAACACACTACACCGCCTGGGGCTCAGATCCTGCAGTGCCAGACGTGTCCCCCTGCTTAAGCCAGTACATGTCCGGGCCCATCTGAAGTTTGCTAGAGAGCATTTGGATGATTTGGATGAAGAGTATTGGGAGAATGTCATATGGTCAGATGAAACCAAAGGAGAACTGTTTGGTAGAAACACGTCGTGTTTGGAGGAGAGAGAATGCTGAGTTGCATCCAAAGAACACCAGACCTACTGTGAAGCATGGGGGGGCAACATAATGCTTTGTGGCTGTTTCTCTGCAAAGGGACCTGGACAACTGATCCGTGTACATGAACGAATGAATGGTACCATGTATCGTGAGATTTTGAGTGCAAACCTCCTTCCAACAGCAAGGGCATTGGAGATGAAACGTGGCTGGGTCTTTTAACATGACTGTGATCCCAAGCACACCGCCAAGGCAATGAAGGAGTGGCTTCATAAGAAGCATTTCAAGGTCCTGGAGTGGCCTAGCCAGTCTCCAGATCTCAGCCCCATAGAAAACCTTTGGAGGGCGTTGAAAGTCCGTGTAGCACAGCGACAGCCCCAAAATATCACTGCTCTGGAGGAAATCTGCATGGAGGAATGGGCCAACATACCAGCAGCAGTGTGTGCCAACCCTTGTGAAGACAGAAAACGTTTGACCTCTGTCATTGCCAACAAAGGAGATAGAACAAAGGATTGAGAGGAACTTTTGTTATTGGCCAAATACTTATTTTCCAACATAATTTGCCAATAAATTCTTTCCAAATCGGACAATGTGATTTTCTGGATTTGTTTTCTCATTTTGTCTCTCATAGTTGAGGTCGCCCTATGATGCCAATTACAGACGCCTCTCATCTTTTTAAGTGGGGGAACTTACTGTGTCCTTCCCCCATTTTATACACTGCCGTGTCCTCCCCCATTCTATACATTGCTGTATCCTTCCCCCGTACTCTACACTGCTGCTGTATCCTTCCCCCGTACTCTACACTGCTTCTGTATCCTTCCCCCATTCTATAAACTGCTGTGTCCTCACCCTTTCTATACATTGCTGTATCCTTCCCCCGTACTCTCCACTGCTTCTGTATCCTTCCCCCATTCTATACACTGCTGTGTCCTTCCTCCATGCTTTACACTACTTCTATGTCCTTCTATCCTTTGCCCTTTCTCCATTCTTCAAACTGCTGCTATTCCTAGCTGACCCTGTTAGAGAGACATTGGTGATGGAGGGGTTCTAACAGCAGGGCAGAAAGCTCCAGAGCTCTGAAGGTTTAAAGTTTGTCAGAAACATAAACAAGCTCCTGTGCTGCTGATAAGACACTGCAGGGAGTAATGTCACCTTTCCGAGCCAGGGCTGCTGGAGCAGAGAAAGGTGGTCGGTAAACTAGGGAAGCTTGTGTACACAAGCAGGAAATAAGAACTGCTCTAACTCTGAAGCAAAATCAGAACAGCGATGTAATTAGTAATAGTCTTTATCTACATGTTTAAAGCCAGTCAATGTGGTGAGAATCCAAACTGAAACTCGTGAAGTAAGGACTAATACATGGTGCTACCTCAGCCTAATTTTTTTGCCTCTGCTCTGTTTTCATAGCATCTTCACTTAAAACATATTGAACATAAAATAGACCATGCAGTCAGTGTATCATGCATCTGAAGCGGGATCATGGGAGAGTTCAGAAATGCATGTGAGCACCAACTCCAAACACCACCCCAAAAAGCACACCGACATACCTGGAAGAACAGACTTACCTTCCAGCTCCCCTCCAGGAGCTGAGATCTTGGACATGCTCAGGTAGGTGGTGCCGATGATATCATTATGAGTGAGCCGGTCCCTGCAAGATACAGTGAAAAAAAACCTCAGTAAGAACATTTGCACATAGGACGGGAGCTCAGGACCCTCCGCAGCGGAAAACTCTTGCCCAAATTACAGTCACAGTAATGTGGATGAGATTGCAAGAGACCTCATCCATGCGCCAAGAAGCCCACCATGACAGTATATTGTGGATTTTGCTGCAGAAACGCTGTGGATTTGCACCAAAATCTGCAAATTAAGTTTTTCAACACTGTTTTTTTTCAAACTTTCAAATTTGCAGTAGCAAATAATTACCAAACCTCATGACTTGTTGAAGTTGGCCGCTGCAGATTTACCTTCAGAAAAGCTGTGGATTTCCACTCCATGTGCAGGTACCCAGGGAATAACATTTCATTCTTAGGTTCCCATTGACTTAGTTGCACAGTAAAAAAAAAAATTAAGTTAGAGACCTAAATTTTTCTGGTGGAAAGGGGGACATCCAGGACAATTAAGTGGATGATGACTATCAACCTGAACATGAGGGTAAGGAGGTGCTACCAAGAGCACCTGTCCCAGCCGTAGTGGCTTGACCCTATGGTCCCTTATCCTTCTGGGCTTGTGGTTCTAGGAAATTCTGTGCAATTTCACAGAGGAAGACATGATAGGGCCAGCCTGATCTGGGTCCTGGTCTCCTTACACTACGTCGAAATCCCTAAAGAAGCATTTATGCTATCTATCATACATGAAAAAACTTTGAGACTCTCGGTTCACATATCATGATCAAAAAAGTCCAAGCGGCCCCCGACCTTAAACGGGGGTCTAAATCGGGCATCCTATCCTATCTTTACCTCTCAATCGAGCAATCAGGCCTCTAATGGGTCACCGACCTCCATATTCAAGGAAAAATAAAAAACACACCAACCTGTGAAAGCTGCCCTTCTTATGACATCCTGTGAGATGGGCGGGGACAAACCAAAATGGAAGACCCTTCCTTTTCCATATAGGTTAAAATCATGTAACCCAGTATAACGAATGTTTCTGCACACAAAACATTTCTGAAAAAACAAATGCAACCTGGGTCCACTTGCAGGGCTCGGCACAACATGTAATTAAATACTTTTTACAACCCCCAGACCCCCACACGGCACATTTTTTCAAAAAGGGCGCAATAACCTACGTCGAAATCCTAAAAAAGCATTTATGCTATCTACATACTGAAAAAACTTTGAGACTCTCGGTTCAAAATATCATGAATCGGGAACATGTCCAAGCTGCCCACGACCTTCAAGTTCCAAATCGGCATCTATCCTATCTTTACCTCTCAATCGGCCAACCCAGCCTCTCACTGGTCACCGACCTCCATTATTCAAGAAGAAAAATAAAAAACACCCAACCTGCAAAGCTTGCCTCTTATGACAGCCTGTGGAAGTGGGGGGACAGAAACCCAAAATGGAAGCACCCCTTTTCCAAAGGTTAAAATAAATGTACACAAGCAAAACCCGTATGTGTTCGGGACACAAAACTTTCGAAAAAACGTATGCAAACCCTGGTGCCACTGGCAGGCTGGACACATGTAATTAAATTCCACCCCACAGACCGCCGCCACGCACATTTCTGCAAAAGGGCAATACACTACTCGAAATCCCTAAAGAAGCATTTATGTATCTATCATAATGAAAAAACTTGAGACCTGGGTTTCACATATCATGTCAGAAATGTCCAAGCTGCCCACGACCTTCCCTTACGTGGGTCAACAAATTCGGCCAGTCCTATCCCTATCTTTACCCTAAAAGTAATCGAGCCAATCGGCCTCTAAACTGGGTCACCGACCTCCTTTATTCAGAGAGAAAAAATAAAAAACCCCCAAACCCTGCAAAGCTCCCTTCTTATGACAGCCTTTTGAGAGTGGGCGGGACAGAAACCCAAAATGGAAGCACCCCTTTCCCTTTTCCATATAGAAAAACCCAATGTCACCCAAGTATAACGAAATGTTCTGCACACAAAAACATTTCTGAAAAAAGTATGCAAACCTGGGTCCATGGCGGTGCGGCACCATTGTAATTTTTACATTACACACACAGACCGCCGCCAAGCGGCCATTTCTGCAAAAAGGGCAATACACTATCGAGAGGTAAAGTAGGATGGACTGCCGATTTGAGACCACGTTGAGGTCGTGGGAGTGGCATTTGATCTGTCTGGTCTCCTTACGACACACACATGGGTTAGGGTTAACACCTCCAGTTGAAGTTTCCTCACCTTTGTCACAAATTCTAGCAACTGTGCTGGAAAAAACAGTGCAGCATGTAATGGTATAGTTTGGATAAAATAATGGACACTATAATGGAACGCAATGGACCCCATTATAAACCAGTGGCAATCTTAAGTACCATTGTGTCCATCATTTGATGCTTCTCAAACTGCCATCAATTTCAGTTCCCTGATACCACGACAGATCAGTAAATCAGAGGTGTGAACCCAAATTCTGTAAGTAAGCCCTTGTCCTACCAGAAGGTTACAAAATTTAGTTTCCAAGAACTCCATTTTCGTCGGGCAACTTCATAAAGAAAGGCCAGATAGAGCCAAACCGAGCAGAGTCCTGGTCTCCTTAATGACACCATATTAGCTACATAGCCGCCACTATGACCAGGGTCACATCTTCAAGGAAGGCTATCACAGATTCTAGCACTTCGGCCAGAATAAACAGTGCAGGATAGAAAGCTTTTTAATGATGAGATGATGGACACTAGGATTGAACCCAATGGACCCCATCATAAACCAACGGCTTCCAGTGGCACTGCCATCATTTTCAGTTCTCTCTTTCCATGACTGATCAGAAAACCAAAAGCGTGAACCCAACTTATGAGTAATAAGCCCTTGTTTTCCCACCAAAGGGTTACAAAATTTGGGTTCTATGAACTCCATTTTCACTGTGCAACTTCACAGAGAAAGGACTGCAGGGGCCAACCCAAGCCGGGTTCTGGTCTCCTTATGGCCACCATATTGTTGCCTCTATGCCTAAGGTTATATCTCTGTAGAAGGTTGTCACCAACTCTAGTACTTCTGCTGTAAAAAAAATAATGTATCATGCAATACTATTTTCTGGATACAATGATGGACATGATGACGGAACCCAATGGATCCTATTATAAACCAATGGTATCCATCCGGAACCACTGGTGTCCATCATGTGATGGGTTCTGGTCTCCCCATCAGTTTAAGTTCTCTCGTTTCTGTGATTTAACAGAAAATCAGAAGTATGAACCCAATTTCTGAGAAATAAGCCCTTGTCTTCCTATTAGAAGGTTATAAAATTTGGGTTTCAAGACCTTACAATTACTCTCTGCAATTTCATAGAGAAAGGCATGATAGAGCCAAACTGAGCTGGGACCTGGTCTCCCTATGGACACCATATGGTTCTCTAGGACTAGCTTTACATCCCCATAAGAGGTTTTTGTTTTTTGTTTTTTAATAAAATGATGGACACCATGATGGAACTCTATGGACCTCATTGTAAACCAATGGCTTTTATCGGGAACCACTGGTGTCCATCATGTGATGGGTTCTGCCTCCTACCCCCATCATTTTAAGTTAAAAGAAAATCAGAAGTGTGAACCCAATTTAAGAGAAATAAGCCATTGTCGTCCTCTCACAAAGTTACCTAATTTGGGATTCAAGACCTTCCAATTACTCGCTGCAAATTCATAGAGAAAGGCATGATAGAGCCAAGCCAAGCTGGGACCCAGTCTCCTTATGGACACCATATGGTTCTCTAGGACTAGATTCACATCCCCATAAGAGTTTTTTTTTAATAAAATGATGGACATCAACACCATGATGGTACCCTATAGACCCTATAGACCCTATTTTAAACCAATGGCATCCATCGGGAACGATTGGTGTCCATCATGTGATGGGTTCTAATCCCCCCTCCATCATTTTAAGTTCTTTGTTACTGTAATTTAACAAAAAGTCAGAAGTGTGAACACAATTTTTGAGAAATAAGCCTTTGTTGTCCTATCAGAAGGTCACAAAATTTGGGTTTCAAGACCTTCCAATTACTCTCTGAAATTTCACAGAGAAAGGCATGATAGAACCAAACTGAGCTGGGTCCCAGTCTCCTTATGGACACCATATGGTTCTTTAGGACTATCTTCACATCTCCATAAGAGATTTTCTTTTTATAAAATGATGGACACCATGATGGAACCCTATGGACCCTGTAGTCCCCGGTCCCGGTCTCCTTATGGATACCATGTGATTTTCTAGTTAAAGGTTCACATCTCCATAAGAGTTTTTTTTTAATAAAATGATGGACACCATGATGGAACCCTATGGGCCTCATTGTAAACCAATGGCATCTATGGGGAACCACTGGTGTCCATAATGTGATGGGTTGTGAAGTCAGAAGTGTGAACCCAATTTATGAGAAATAAGCCCATGTTGTCCCTTCAGAATGTTACAAAACTTGAGTTTCAAGACCTTCAGGGTACTCTCTGCAATTTCATAGAGAAAGGCATGATTGAGCCAAACTGAACTGGTACCCGGTCTCCTTATGGACACCATATGGTTCTCTAGGACTAGCTTCACATCCCCATAAGAGGTGTTTTTTATAAAATGATGGACACCATGATGGAACACTATAGACCCTATAGTCCCCGGTCCTGGTCTCCTTATGGACACCATGTGGTTTTCTAGTTCTAGGTTTACATCTCCATAAGAGGTTTTTTTTCATAAAATGATGGACACCATGATGGAACCCTATGAACCCTATAGACCCCGGTCCCGGTCTGCTTGTGGATACCATATGGTTTTCTAGTTCACATCTCCATAAGAGTTTTTTTTTTTATAAAATGGTGGACACCATGATGGAACCCTATGGACCTCATTGTAAACCAATGGCATCTACAGGGAACCACTGGTGTCCGTCCTGTAATGGGTTCCTTTACCCCCATCATTTCAGCTTTCTTTTCCTCTGAAGGAACAAAAACCCAGAAGTATAAACCCAACTAATGAGAAATAAGCCCTTGTTGTCCCACCACAGGGTTACACAATTTGGGTTCCATAAGCTCCACTTTGACTTTGGTTTTACGATTTCCCCTTGCGGCTGCACAAGTGGCGAGTCTGATAAAGTACTTAGCAGCCATTGTTGGCACTTTCTGCCTCAGTTCACATCATCAATGGTATAGAATCCAAGGCCGAGTTAGGTTTTACAAGCCGAGACGCTTCTTGGAAGCGAGGAGGCAGCTAACACCTAAATTATAGGCTATTACCTTCCATAAATTACCGCCTAATAATAGACTCTAATGAAGGCAGGAATGCTGTAAATGAAAAACATTACAGAACCCGAGACGTATAAAACAAAAGTACAACTTAAGATTTCTTTTCCCTCTTTAAAGGTCCCGGAGATTTATGTACTGTCTCTACCGGGGCCTCTGACGCTAAATTTGGAAACACAATCCGGGGCTCTAAAAATAAACAGTCCTGCCGCTCGTAACCTCTCTCCTCTCTGACTAAAGTGGTCTCGCACGTTGTGTGCAGCTGGCGTGCGCTCCGTGCCCGGCTGTTATAAATATCGCAGGCGAGTAAATCACACCCGGCCCACGGCTGACAAAAGGAGAGTGAAGGTGCCACATGTGTTTATGGCCGGCTGAGCAGAGGGCCCCAAATAATGGGGTGCAAGCCCTGAGACGTGTCAGTGTTAGAAAATAGATCACAGAGCTTCATGAATCACACTGCTCTGCAAATATATCCAGAACATAACTGTCTCGTATTAGACTGTGTGTGGTCTCCAACACAATGTAGTAGAGCTGGATTAGTGAAGACGTGGTGCAAACAGGATGAGGCGTCCTGATATCATAGCACATACATATGACAAACCCAGGTCATGCCATGGCCACAGGAAGCTGGGCCCTGGTGTCTGAGGGGCCATATATAGCACATCCAAACCCAGCTTCCTCAGCTCTGCTACATCTGGATATCTGTAGCTTTCATTCTGTTGTATATCAGCTATACTAGGTGTTGCCAGCCTATGGCTTCACAATTGTAACTCCCAATATTTCCTGGTGGGTATAAGTGTAACTCATACATGCCAACTTTTCTTTTTCTGATTCTGGGAGATTTAGGTTCTGCCTCGGTAATGCACCAATCCACCCAACAATGCCCAGAATTGCACAGGAACACCAAGATGAGATGGACACCCACCACCACAGCAAGATGAGATGGGTCCCACCACCATAGCAAGATGAGATGGACACCCACCACCATAGCAAGATGAGATGGGTCCCACCACCATAGCAAGATGAGATGGACACCCACCACCATAGCAAGATGAGATGGGTCCCACCACCATAGTAAGGTGAGATGGGCACCCACCATCATAGCAAGATGAGATGGGTCCCACCACCATAGCAAGATGAGATGGGTCCCACCACCATAGCAAGATGAGATGGGTCCCACCACCATAGCAAGATGAGATGGGTTCCACCACCATACCAACATGAGATGGGTCCCACCACCATAGCAACATGAGATGGGTCCCACCACCATAGCAAGATGTGATGGGCACCCACCACCATAGCAAGATGAGATGGGTCCCACCACCATAGCAAGATGTGATGGGCACCTACCACCATAGCAAGATGTGATGGGCACCCACCACCATAGCAAGATGTGATGGGCACCCACCACCATAGCAAGATGTGATGGGCACCCACCACCATAGCAAGATGAGATGGGTTCCACCACCATACCAACATGAGATGGGTCCCACCACCATAGCAACATGAGATGGGTCCCACCACCATAGCAACATGAGATGGGTCCCACCACCATAGCAAGATGAGATGGGTCCCACCACCATAGCAAGATGAGATGGGTCCCACCACCATAGCAAGATGAGATGGGTCCCACCACCATAGTAAGGTGAGATGGGCACCCACCATCATAGCAAGATGAGATGGGTTCCACCACCATAGCAACATGAGATGGGTCCCACCACCACAGCAACATGAGCTGGGTCCCACCACCATAGCAACATGAGATGGGTCCCACCACCATAGCAAGATGAGATGGGTTCCACCATCATAGCAACATGAGATGGGTCCCACCACCATAGCAAGATGAGATGGGTCCCACCACCATAGCAAGATGAGATGGGCCGAAAACACCATAACAAGATGAGATGGGTCCCAACACCATAGCAAGATGAGATGGGTCCCACCACCAGAGCAAGATGAGAGGGGTCCCACCACCATATTAAGGTGAGATGGGCACCCACCACCATAGCAAGATGAGGTGGGTCCCACCACCATATCCAGATGAAATGGTTCCCACCACCATAGCAAGATGAGATGGGCACCCACCACCATAGCAAGATGAGATGGGTCCCACCACCATAGCAAGATAAGATTGGTCCCTCTACCGTAGCAAGATGAGATGGGCACCCACCACCATAGCAAGATGAGGTGGGTCCCACCACCATAGCCAGAGGAAATGGTTCCCACCAGCATAGCAAGATGAGATGGGAACCCACCACCATAGCAAGATGAGATGAGCCCCCACCATCATTGCAAGATTAGATGGGCACCCACCACCATAGCAAGTTGAGATGTGCACCCACCACCCTAGTGGAATGAGAGGGGCCCCCACCACCACAGCAAGATGAGATGGGCCTCCACCTCCATTATGAGATGAGAAGGGCCCCCACCATCATAAAAATATAAGATGGGGGTGGGGCGTGGTTTGCTATGGCCGCGTGAAGACGCTCTGCTTTGAGCTCCCTGACCTTCGCCGAGAATCCCTTGCCATCCGCCTGTTATCAATAAGGCAAAGCTTCTAAAAAAGGCAATCAGGCCCCCTCTTGGACCTGCATCTGGCCAAGGGGACATAGCCAGTATTTCGGGCGTTATGCCTGTGCTAAAGCCGCCCGAGGCCCCGGCTGGGCGCGTGACCTCAAGATTGCCCCTGGACGCCGCGCCTTGAGAACGCCGAGCCGCGCTGCCCACCTGCTGAGACTCCATCCACCCGCTCGGCCCGCAGGAGAAGAGGGGCGCAGCTCACCGAGCTTTTACCTGAGCCCCCGGCTCGCGTGGAACGGCTCGACGCTGGCCGCAGTCGCCCGCGGCATCGCGGCCTCCCCTCTGTCGTCTGGACCCGCGGGATGTGCGCCCGTCCTCGTCGACCTCCACGGCTTCTCCCGGTGTGAGGCTGAAGTCCGGATCCCCGCCGCACGCCACTCCGGATGCAGGGCCGGCCCCGCTGACTGCCGTGGCCGTGCCTGCGTCTCTGCCCTGCGTCTCTGCACGCCGATGGAATCACCGCCCGGCGTCCGCGCGATGGAGCGTGTAGAGGACGGAGGACGCCTTCATGCCTTGTGGCCGCCTCGTCCCAGGAGGAGACTCCTGCAGCTACATGGAGGAAGGCCGCCCCAGACTGTGAGTCTTGCCCCAATCTTCCCCCACCTACAGCTTGAGGGGGGAATCCTCGGCCTGCTGGTTCTGCTGACCCTGGGTGAGACCTCTCCAGAGGGCCCCTACCTCTCTCTGGGTCCACCACGGGTGGTCTCCTTCGCTTGGATCCCATCACTGGAACTCTCCTCTTAAACATGGAGGCTGGCTACCCTGACTGTGGGGAGCTGTGGGGGCTCAGCTTATGCCTCTGGGGGCACAGTGGGGACCATTGAACTAGACATCCCCTGTATCCAGCACCTCAGGTGTCCCCAATATTGCCTCTGATAGGAGTCATGGCCCCCATTCATCCCCATGGTCCACAGGATCATCCTGGGGGCTGACTCTGGCCAAGCCCATGCTGATGGGGCCATGAGAGGACGCTCATCTCTGTCGCCTGCACAGGCCATCTCCATGTCCACCCAATCTCCATCTGTCGACCTCCCGGCAGCCCCACCCTCACTGGGGTGCAATAGTCCTCGCTCCAGCCCGTGGGCCTCCACGTCTATCCCTGGTTCTCCACTGCTAGGGCCCCATGCTCCACTCTCGGGTGCTGCCCCTGATCACTCTGAGCCAGGCCCTGGGGATGCGATGGGCCTCATCCGCTGCGCTAGCCACCGATAACCTTGGGCGACCTCCAACTCCCTTACACAGGACGCTCCCTTCCCGACAGACAATTTCTTCTTTGACAAAACGGCTCCTGGATGAGTATAGGAAGGAACTCGTTCAAGTCCGTTTCTGACCTATCGGCAGTGACCACCAGGTCGAGCACTCTCCAGCAGGCCTCAGGACTCAGCTTCCACTTCGCGTCTCTGCCTTGCAGGGAGTGATGCAACAACATTCTCTATCTCAACTGTTTTGCCTTCAGCATCCACCTTGATGAGGTGGAGTACAGGGTAGGAGGAACAACCTTCGGATCCGGGGGCCTCCAGATTCGGTAAACCTGCCCAACTTAATATTCAGCTATATCACAAGTCCTTCAACTCTATCCAGGACCGTGACCCCAAATACCTACAGTAAGCTAGATCAATACATAGAGCCCGCGCCCTCCAGTAGGACTCTCAACGCCCAAGAGATGTAGTCTGCCGGTCCTATTTTCTATGTCCTTAAGAGGAGATTTCTTCAGAAGGGTCGATCCGATCATCGTTAGCATACCAGGGTCACATGTGTCAGATATTCCCGGACTTGTACTCGCCCACCCTTGGGCGCTGCGCGATGTTGAAACCCATTATTAGCGGCCCTGGAATGAGAGGAACATTTCCCCTATAATTGGGGCTACCCTTTTCCTGATAGTCCGCCATGACGAACCCATCTATACTCTAGGCGATCCCCTGAGGACTTGCCATGTTTTTGCGGTGACATGTAACTCCCAGATGTCACCTGGTCCGATTGGCCCACTGTGTCCTTGGGGGGGGGGGGGTGCTGCTGCCCGTGGAGCCCGCTCCTGTATCCCAACCGATGCTGGGTCTGCCGCCAGGAGACCCCGCTTCCAGGGGCTCCCGCACTCTCAAGACGTACCTAGTCTCTCGGCAGGGGCCCCGGGTTCTTCCAACCATGGCCCGGCACCTGAGGACCTGCGCACTGAGGTGCTTCCTAACCGATTTGCCTTAACAGGTTTATCGGTCTAGCCCATATAGGTCTTATGCGTGCTCCTTGTATTTCTTTCCCCCTCTGTTTTTCTCCCCATAGATCTACTGTTGATGAAAGCTACCAGGTTGTTTTCCCCTTTAGACTCTGGTGCTCCTTTGGGAAAACGTGAGACCTCTGTATGTTTGACCGCAGGACGATATCGGATGATTAGCCTTTCTTAGAATTGAGTTTTGGGGATTCTCTTGTTCATCATATTGTTTCATTATCATGTGGGGAGCGACTTCATGACGGGCCCAAACTTACACATTCCCCACCTAGGGGTTTGGATTGCCGCTTGGCCACATGTGTGCCTTTTGGTTCTCCAGGTTCTTACATGGTTCGAGCTGTGTCAGGAAGGTTTATGTTCTCCTGTTCTTCTGTCCTGTCCTTTTACACCCCCTCTCCTGCCTGTTTTTTCTTTCTACACCCCTGTTTTTACTTCCACACACCTGATCCTCCGCTGGCGTTCGGGGAGCGCGGCGCGTGTCACCTGTTCGGACACTAGGGAGATCTTAAGTTGTATCCTTCAATGCCAAGGGCCTTAATACTCCTAGAAGCTGCTTTCAGGTCCTCTACCAATTCCATCCAACCGGCAAAAGAGCCATATTGTCTGCTTTCAGGAACGCACTTTTAAAAAATTGGCCATGCCACCTTCAAATTTAAAGATAGATATTTCCCTCAATGGCATTTTGGCTAACTTCCCTATTCTAAAACTAGAGGGGTGGCCATTGCCATCCACAATCCTCGAGCTCATCGGGTTGTGGATTGCATAGCTGGACGCGGAGCGAGATATCTCATCTTGGTCCTTAACATTAAAGGTCCTATGTTCACATTGTTAACGTTTACTCTCCAAAGTTCTGGGCAGGTCACCTTCCTGTTGAAGTCCTGGATGAGTTTCACTCACGGGCCATGGCGTTATTTTGATTCCGTGGGGACTTTAACGCTGACCCTGATCCCACCCTGGATAATTCTAACTGGGCGCTCCTGCTGGTAGCATATTCGCCATTAAACGTGTCAAAAGGCCCTTCTGCAATTCCAGTTATTGACGGCTGGCGCTTCAACACCCATCTGATAGGGACTATAGCTTTTAATTCGCAACCTCACAACAACATACATTAGAATCGACTACATTTTTAACTTCACATAGGCACCTCCCTTGGCTGCAGTCTTCTTCCATAGGGAATGTGCTGTGGGTCTGATCATGCTCCCATTTTTATATCCCTGGTAGTCCCATTTCTTTTTCTGCACACGCCCAACCCTGTGAGACACAATTAACTTTGTTGTGGACCGGTATGTTTGGCAGAGCTCAAGCGAACTGAGTCGAGCACTTTCGGAGGTTTGCCACTGATCCCACTGCGTCTCTTATACAATGGGAAGCTTTAAAGTGCGTTCTCCGTGGGATCCTGATTAAGCACGGCAGCCGCATTAAAAAGGCTCGGACCACGGCTATTGCACAGGCGCTGCAAAGAGTATCCTCGCTTGAGCTCCTGCACAAACGGGCCCTTTCCAATACGGTGCTGCAGGACTTGCTGCTGGCCAGGTTGGAGGTCCGTCTCCTGCTTGAGGCTTTCTTGGGAGGCTTGCTTCAAAAGGGTCGCAGCAGTTCTATGAATATGGAACAAAAGTGGCCCGCTCCTAACAAGGGTGCTTCGGGATAGAAACAGCGCAGTCCCTGATACAGTGTCCAAAAGCGGCTCGGGCTCCTGTTTTTACTCCACGTCCTAGATTCGCTTGCGAGTTTCAATGAATCTACACCCAAGTGTATACCTTTCTGGTGGTCCGACCCACTCCGCCCTCTCGAGCGGGAACCAGTCCCTCCCCGTTCCCGACTTCTGCTCGGATGAATGTCCATCCGGCAACTGGAAGACCCTTTTTCGGCATAGGAGCTGGAACTGAGCCATTGGGATCTTCCTAGCGGGAAAAGTCCGGGCCGATGGAGATTTGCTTAGTAAATTTTTCCAAGCCCTTCCTTCACCCCCTTTCCCCAGCCTTTTAATGCTTCAACCGCTGTCCTCTGCCTCTTCTCCCCTTCCCCAGGAATCCTACCGCGGGCCATATCACAGTGTTGCCCCAAACCCGGCAAGGACCCGCAGGTCCTGTGGCAGCTATAGGCCGATTTCCCTTCTCATGTGGACCTTAAAATTTATGGCCAAATTGTTGGCGAATCGTCTCAACCCACTCTTGTCAACCTTTGATTCACCCGGATCAGGTGGCTTTACACCAGGTCTGAGAGGCTAGGGACCGAATACGTTGAAGACATTGGATGTTATTCTTTATGTCCAGGCGCATGGGGAACCCTTTATGATCCTGTCTCTTGATGCTGAAAAAAGCCTCACAGGATCTCATGGGACTCTCTGTCCGTATACCCTTAAGCTGTGGGTCACTGGGTCCCATCTCACTGCCAAAATATATTAGCGCTTTACCACAATCTATCAGCAAGAATTAAAGATTTTTTTTTTTTTTTTTTAACGGCACATTTCTCAGACCCTTTAGATATAATGAATGGGACTAGGCAGGGCTGCCCCCTGTCCGCCACTAATTATATGTCTGTGGTCATGGAG
Organism: Phyllomedusa bahiana; assembly: GCA_025379985.1. Classification (NCBI taxonomy): domain Eukaryota; kingdom Metazoa; phylum Chordata; class Amphibia; order Anura; family Hylidae; genus Phyllomedusa; species Phyllomedusa bahiana. Next base: position 28,980 of record JAODAL010040472.1, read on the forward strand.
CATTTGATGGCCGCCCGTGCGATACAACCCGGAACATCAGGGGCATAACAATTGACGACAGGAGCTTAAATGTTCGACCTTCGCAGACATTCTATTACTTTATCTGAAGTCCTTTTATATCCCTCCCTTCCCTGCTGTCCGAGTTGGATAAACACATTTATGGGTCCAATTCAAAATTATTTATTCCAAATCTGAAGCCCCCCCTTGGAAAAAACAAATCTCTTGACCAGTCCACTGTCCGTGCCATTAAATCTAACTTCTCCTTCTCTTGGCCCGAGAGGGAGAGTTCAATACTTTGGGGGTCCAAAATTTCCTAAAGATTTGGCCCGCTGTATGATGCAATTTCCACTTTGCTGGTTGATATCTCTCGGTGTCTGGGGACGTGGGACTCTCGTGGTTTGGCAGAGTGAACGTTATTAAAATGTCCATTCTCCGAAATTGCTATATTTGTTCCAGAGGTCCCTGATTCCTGCCCTCTTCTTTTTGGGTTAAGCCCAACGTTGTTTCACCGAGTATCATATGGGTGCTCTCGGTCTCCCGAGACCTTAGAAGGGAGACTGTTTTGTCCATGCCAAAAAGTGGAGGGGGTGTGGGATTGCCGGACTGCAGTGTCTACCACTTGTCGGCTGCCTATGCAAGGTTTGGACTTGGTTCATAGTCCTCAGGATAAGCTCTGGTGGGCATTACCAGAGTAGTCTCTCCTCAGGCCGATAGTCCTGCCCTACCGTGGGCGCCAAGCCTTCTACTCGAGATCTCAAAGCCTTTCTTTCAGTACAGCCCACACTTCCTCTCTATAATAATGAAAGCTAAGGTCCCGGACCCTTTATTGGACTTAGCTGGCCTCCTTTTCCCCATTTCCGATAATCATTTATTTCCCCCGGGCACCTTTGGACAGTCATTTCTGGGGACAGCTCTAAATGTCGGCCTCCCCTTCTCCGAATGCAGGCACACAACAGGGTTATCTTGTTACCCCTAGCGGCTGTTGGTTTTCGGGATCACCCTCCTCTGAATAGGCATAGGTTCGAGTACTGAGCTTTGGCACTTCTTACTGCAACGTTAAAAGAAGAGTCCTTTTAGAGCGCTGGTCTCCATTTGAAAGAACTATGTGTCGCTCCGTCGCTCCCCAGGCATCTGATCTCCCGTGCTATACCGGTGGCTAAACTCATCCGCTTGCCAGGCATCCTCCCTCTATCTATTGTAGGGCCTGGGAAAAAGAAGCTGCAGAGACATTCACGTGGATCAGTGGAGAAAGTTCTTTTTCCTCACCACAAGCGGTGATCAGCCTGCAAAGCGCAGGAAACAAGCTTCAAGGTCTTGTCCAGGTGGTACAGGGCCCGACTTTGCTCCATAAGTGGTTTCCCAGTGTACCGTACACCTGATGGAAGTGCAATTATGGAGACTGTTCCATTCTTCATATTTGGTGGGGGTGTTCGGTCGCTGCAGCATGTTTGAGGAAAGCCTCAGGCATCTCGGATTGCTGTGTGGACCTCTATCCGGAATGCCCAGAACAGTCCTTTATGTTTATGTTTCCCTTCTCGAAATCCTCTTACAAGAAATCCTGAACCCGACATCTCCTACAGGCGGCTAAGACGTTGAACCCTCGCCTCTGGCGTCAATACCGTCTCCTCGTCCGTTGCCGACTGGTGGAAGATGTGTCCTCTATTCATTGTAATGGATGATTGATCGCCCACAGCCCCGAGGAGTTATTAAGCCCAACATAACATGGAGGCATGGACCCTTTATCAATCCCCATGGACTTTCAGCTAGTTTGGGGTAGAGCCCATGACGACTGGCCGTTCCTTTGACCTTGACGCTTCCCAATCCTGTGGGGTGAGTGGCTGTGAATGGTCGGGCCCTCGCGAATGAAGAGTTTTTCTGGTCAAAACTCTTCCGCTGCGTGGGCTCTTTGGTGTGCGCTCCCGCTGCTTTCTCCGGCTTGTAGCGGTGTGGACTTCCTTTCCCTTCCCCTTTTTTATTTTTCTCTTCTCCTTTCTCTTCTTTCTTTGATATGATCAATGTAGTTTTTGAGACCACCTGGGTCTGCAGATTTTATAGCCCACTGTCTTCTGCGGTAGGGGGGGAGAGCATGTGGGCTCTGCCGCCGGCAGAGATACCGACTTATGACCTTTCTATCTGTAGTTCCGTAACTCGGTGGTCAAGTTCAAAGGGCCTACCTGACGGTACTTGCTCATTGTTTTAGTCCTTTTGCATCACACTGTAGTGCCTTGTTCATTTTTGTGGTTAAGGGTAATTAACATAAGTTTATTGAAAATTGTTTAATAAAAATCTATTATACGAGAAAAATATAAGATGGACCCCAAAACTTAAGGACGAGAAACAACAGCATAAGTAGCAATAGTCAACAAAACTGGTCCTAAAGTCTTCCCCCTTATAACATGAAGCCATCAGCCTACGGGAACTGGTCCTATAAGCTGCGAGCACTCACCAGTCCGTGAGTCGGATCCTCATCTTCTCGCACATAGATGGGAACTAGGAGGAAATATCACACGTTGACAGTCTGCAGGTACATGGGGCTGTTACATGAGCAAGATGTGAGGACTAAGGACAAGCTGGGGCAGTGTGGCTAGGACTGGAATTGTTATGGAAACACTCTATCTGGCATATACACTGACATTTATACGGCATTAAGGCTGGGATTTTTAATGGCTGGCATAGTTATGAGGCACTGTGGCTGGGACTTTCATAGGGAACTATAGCAAAAAAATTTATGGAGACACTATGGCTGGAACATTTATGGGGGCTGTGTGGCTGGGACATTTATGAAGGTACTGTGACTGGCATAGCTATGAGGCACTGTGGCTGGGACATTTATGGGGGCTGTGTTGCTGGGACATTTGTGAGCTACTGTTTCTGGCATACCTATGTGGCACTGTGGCTGAAACACTGTTAGGGCACTGTGGCTGGGACATTTATTCGGGGGGTGTGGCTGGGACATTCATGGGGCACTGTGGCTGGGACATTTATTAGGGCTGTGTGGCTGGGATATTTATGGTGCCTGTGGGTGAGACATGTATGGAGCTGTGTGGCTGGGACATTTATTGAGCACTGTAGTCAGGAGATTTACAGTATGGAGACTCTCTAGCTGGCATGTGTATGGGGCACTGTAGCTGTGACATTTGTGGGGTACTGTGTGGCTGGGACTTTTATGGGGCACTGTGGCTGGGACATTCATGGGGCACTGTGGCTGGGACTTTCATGGGGCACTGTGGCTGGAGACTTTCATGGAGCACTGTGGCTGGGACCTTTAATGGGCACGTGCTGTGACATTCATGGAGCACTGTGGCTGGGAACATTTATGAGCACTGTGGCTTGGGACTTTTCCATGGGCACTTGTTGCTGGGACATTCATGGGCACTGTCGCTGGGACTTCATGGGGCACTGAGGCTGGACTTTCATGGGCACTGTGGCTGGGACTTTTATGGGGCACTGTGGCTGGGACTTTTATGGGGCACTGTGGCTGGGCGGGGACAGTGTGCGGGCGGTGTGGCTGGGACTTTCGGGGGGCACTGTGGCTGGGAAATTTATGGGGCACTGTGGCTGGCCTGGGAAATTTATGGGGCACTGTGGCTGGCCTGGGACTTTCATGGGGCACTGTGGCTGGGACATTCATGGAGCACTGTGGCTGGGACTTTCAGGGGGCACTGTGGAGGGGACATTCATCGGCACTGTGGCTGGACTTCTTATGGGCACTGTTGGCTGGACTTTTATGGGGCACAGTGGCTGGCCTGGGACAATCATCGGGCACTGTGGCTGGACTTTTATGAGGTCAACTAGTGGCTGGGAAACTTTTATGGGCACTGTTGCTGCCTGGACATTTCATGAGCACTGTGCTGGGACTCTTTATGAGGCCATTGCGTAGCTGGGACTTTATGTGGCACTGTGCTGGGAAGTTTCATGGGGCTCTGTGGCTGGGACTTTTTTGTGGCTCTGTGGCTGGGACTTTTTTGCGGCACTGTGGCTGGGACTTTCATGGGGCACTGTAGCTGGGACATTCATGGGGCACTGTGGCTGGGACATTCATGGGGCACTGTAGCTGGGACATTCATGGGGCACTGTAGCTGGGACTTTCATGGGGCACTGTTTGGGTGGACATTCATGGGCACTGTGGCTGGGACTTTATGGGGCACTGTAGTGGGACTTCATGGGGCACTGTGGTGGGACTTTCATGGGGCACTGTGGGTGGACATTCATGGGGCACTGTGGCTGGAACTTTTATGAGGCACTGTGGCTGGTACTTTCATGGGGCACTGTGGCTGGGACTTTTATGAGCCCCTGTGGCTGGGACTTTTATGCGCCACTGTGGCTGGGACTTTCATGGGGCACTGTGGCTGGGACTTTTATGTGGCACTGTGGCTGGGACTTTTATGGGGCACTGTGGCTGGCCTGGGACATTCATGGGGCACTGTGGCTGGGACTTTTATGAGGCACTGTGGCTGGGACATTCATGGGGCACTGTGGCTGGGACTTTTATGAGGCACTGTGGCTGGGACATTCATGGGGCACTGTGGCTGGGACTTTTATGGGGCACTGTGGCTGGGACTTTTATGAGGCACTGTGGCTGGGACTTTTATGGGGCACTGTGGCTGGGACTTTCATGGGGCACTGTGGCTGGGACATTCATGGAGCACTGTGGCTGGGACTTTTATGGAGCACTGTGGCTGGGACATTCATGGGGCACTGTGGCTGGGACATTCATGGAGCACTGTGGCTGGGACTTTTATGGAGCACTGTGGCTGGGGCTTTATGGGGGACTGTGGCTGGGACTTTTATGAGGACGTGGCGGGACTTCATGGGGCACTTTGGCTGGGACATTCATGGGGCACTGTGGTGGGACTTTCATGGGCACTGTGGTGGGACATTCATGGGGCACTGTGGCTGGGACTTTTATGAGCCCCTGTGGCTGGGACTTTCATGGGGCCTGTGGTGGGACATTCATGGAGCACTTGTGGCTGGGACTTTTATGGTGCACTGTGGCTGGGACTTTTATGTGGCACTGTGGCTGGGACTTTCATGGGGCACTGTGGCTGGGACTTTTATGAGGCACTGTGGCTGGGACTTTTATGAGGCACTGTGGCTGGGACTTTTATGAGGCACTGTGGCTGGGACTTTCATGGGACTGGGGCTGGGGACTTTATGAGCACTGTGGGGTGGGATTTTATGAGGCAATGTAGCTGGGACTTTTATGGGGCACTGTGGCTGGGACTCTAATGGGGCACTGAGGCTGGGACTTTTATGAGGCACTGTGGCTGGGACTTTTATGAGGCACTGTAGCTGGGACTTTTATGGGGGCACTGTGGCTGGGACTTTTATGAGGCACTGTGGCTGGGACTTTCATGGGGCACTGTGGCTGGGACTTTTATGAGGCACTGTGGCTGGGACTTTTATGAGGCACTGTGGCTGGGACTTTTATGAGGCACTGTGGCTGGGACATTCATGGGGCACTGTGGCTGGGACATTCATGGGCACTGTGGCTGGGACATTCATGGGGCACTGTGGCTGGGCCTTTATGGGGACTGTGGGTGGGAATTCATGGGGCCTGTGGCTGGGACATTCATGGGCACTGTGGCTGGACTTTATGAGGCACTGTGGCTGGGACTTCTGGGCACTGTGGCTGGGACTTTATGAGGCACTGTGGCTGGGACTTTTATGAGGCACTGTAGCTGGGACTTTATGGGGGACTGTGGCTGGGACTTTTATGAGGCACTGTGGCTGGGACTTTCATGAGGCACTGTGGCTGGGACTTTTATGAGGCACTGTGGCTGGGACTTTTATGAGGCACAGTGGCTGGGACTTTTATGAGGCACTGTGGCTGGGACATTCATGGGTCACTGTAGCTGGCCTGGGACTTTCATGGGGCACTGTGGCTGGGACATTCATGGGGCACTGTAGCTGGGACTTTCATGGGGCACTGTGGCTGGGACTTTTATGAGGCACTGTAGCTGGGACTTTCATGGGGCACTGTGGCTGGGACTTTCATGGGGCACTGTGGCTGGGAATTTCATGGTGCACTGTGGCTGGGACTTTCATGGAGCACTGTGGCTGGGACATTTATGAGGCACTGTAGCTGGCCTGGGACTTTCATGGGGCACTGTGGCTGGGACTTTTATGGGGCACTGTGGCTGGGACTTTCATGGGGCACTGTGGCTGGGACATTCATGGGGCACTGTGGCTGGGACATTCATGGGGCACTGTGGCTGGGACTTTCATGGGGCACTGTGGCTGGGACATTCATGGGGCACTGTGGCTGGGACTTTTATGAGGCACTGTGGCTGGGACTTTCATGGGGCACTGTGGCTGGGACTTTCATGGGGCACTGTGGCTGGGACTTTTATGGGGCACTGTGGCTGGGACATTCATGGGGCACTGTGGCTGGGACTTTCATGGGGCACTGTGGCTGGGACATTCATGGGGCACTGTGGCTGGGACATTTATGGGGCACTGTGGCTGGGACTTTCATGGGGCACTGTGGCTGGGACATTCATGGGGCACTGTAGCTGTGACATTCATGGGGCACTGTGGCTGGGAAATTTATGGGGCACTGTGGCTGGCCTGGGACATTCATGGGGCACTGTGGCTGGCCTGGGACATTTATGGGGCACTGTGGCTGGCCTGGGACTTTCATGGGGCACTGTGGCTGGGACATTCATGGAGCACTGTGGCTGTGACATTCATGGGGCACTGTGGCTGTGACATTCATGGGGCACTGTGGCTGGGACTTTCATGGGGCACTGTGGCTGGGACTTTTATGGGGCACTGTGGCTGGGACTTTCATGGGGCACTGTGGCTGGGACTTTTATGCGGCACTGTGGCTGGGACTTTTATGAGGCACTGTAGCTGGGACTTTTATGGGGCACTGTAGCTGGGACTTTCATGGGGCACTGTGGCTGGGACTTTCATGGGGCATTGTGGCTGGCTCAGTTATAGCGTAACTGGGGGCTTGCGAAAAATGTGCTGCTATTTGGAGAACTTGCCTCCTTCTTTCGCACCATAACTGTTGTATTTTCCTGACATTAGCTATGTATTTTTGGGGGGGTTGATCTTTTGGGTAGTTTTGGGAGATAATCTGGTAACACACACACTGCATATGCCCCAGTATCCCCCTTGGGTAACGTGTGCTTTGGGTTTCCCACGGGGGTTTGGGGTTCTTCTTAAATATCTTACTGCAAATCAACAGTAAAAATTTTGAAAAAAAAAGTCATATTTTTGGGCCCCGACACCCAAAAATATTTGATAAACTGAAATATGAAAAGCTTTGTTACCACCCCGCCACCCCCTGAATGATAAGTCTGCTGACTTGCTACACATTCACAACAATAACTAGGCACTCTGTGGCAGCAGTAATGCTGCAAAGCATAAAGGGAAAAATGCACGGGCCAGTATCTCAACAGGGCCCCCATGGATGTAGGTGAGGTTATGGCATGGGGCTGGCACAATTTTGACATCATCGACTGGTACAGCCCCCAGAGGACCGGGGACACCCCCCGTGGTCCATTTTAGCATGGGGGACCCCATGACTGCTTTTTTTGGAGAAAGAGTAAGGAGGCAGATTCAAAATATAGAATGTGCAGCCCAAATGCATTGGTCAGCCCCCAAAAACCAACGTACTGATGGGGGCCCCAAAACCAACTCCAATGATGACCCCAACAACCAACTCCACTGGTGGGGCCCACAACCAACTCCACAGTGGGCCCAACAACCCCCTCCACTAGTGGCCCCACAACCAACTCCCTAGTGGGCCCCAACAACCAACCCACTGGGGGGCCCAACAACCAACTCCACTGGGGGTCCCAAAAACCAATCCAAAGATGAGCCCTAATAACCCAACTCAGGGTGGGCCCCAAAACCCCCAACGTCCCCCGGTGGGCCCCCC
>JAODAL010040473.1:0-36868 GCA_025379985.1 Phyllomedusa bahiana
GCTTATTTGATCACTGTTGCCTTTCTATCCCCTCAACCATTCCCCATTCCCCCTTTGCCCTCTGCATCAACAAGGCATTTCCGCCCACGGACGCCGCTCATGGATTTTTTTTCTTTTTCGGCCCATTCTCTGTAAACCCAGAGATGGTTTGTGGGGAAAATCCAGGAATCACATTTCTGAAATACTCAGACCAGCCCTTCTGGCACCAAAAACCCCAGCCACGTTCAAAGACACTAAAACACCTTTTTCCCCTATGATCTGGGTTTGAACTGCAGAGATTGTTTTTGCCTGTCTACAGATGCACTGATTGCCGCCATGTGATTGGTGATTAAAATTTTAAAGTGTTACGAGCAGTTGGGGGAAGGGGGTTTACCAAAAAGGGGCCCGGGTGGTGATAATATAATCACTGAATTCGGGATGACTATGAAGATATATTCAGGGGGAAAAAATATATATATATATATATTGTGAGGGTTTAGCATCCGGATCCGGTAGCAGGCTGGGCTTCAACAGGCAGAGACAGTCACACATCCGATTAAGGTCAAGTCCAGGCAAGCCTGGGTTTATTTACACGGCAAATCAAAAACACAGCCTTAACTTCAGGCACAAAATATAAAGCAAAACCTGATCGGCTGAGCTCTAACTAAACACACAAACGCCCAAACTATACCAAGACACATTAATGACCCGGGCGAGCTGAAACACCAGTAGCAGTGTTATCACATCAGGGCTCCAGAAAACACCAGCCCAGGGGGGGGCCCCCTCTAGCCCCAACTCATAGGCCTGACACCGCCTCATGTGCGGGGGAGGGCCACCCACCCTGCTCTTTGAACACTCCAGGAAAAGCCGACCCGGATAAAACGGACAGTAACCACTTATACTAACATGTCAGTAATCACTGACACACAAGGACTGTCGGCTTTCCTTCATTAAGCCCAGGCCTCTCGGTCACATAATCTCCAAAAAATTGGGAATCTCGCTAGAGAACAAAGAGTGACTTTTGATCACTAAAAAATTTCTTTTTGCCATAGGCAAATTTAAACTCTTCAGTTCTCTATTATTAAACACTAAAATTTAACTTTTTTTATATCTAACTTTTAACCCCTCTATAAAACACTATTTAAAAACCTGATCTCTAACCCTCATTTAACCCCTTTTTTTGCTTCGAAAGGGGGAAAAACTCCCTTTCTATCATCAAGTCTGGTGGAACCCCACCAATTTCGGAGACCTTTTAAGCAAAGTACTGCTTTAGTAAGGGATCCCCAAACCCAATACTTTGGGGATTTTCCCAAATTTAAGACACAAAAACAAATAAGGCCCCCTTTTTGACACCGTCTGCAGAGGGGGCACTTGTAGACAGAGGGAGATCACAATTTAAAACTCATGCCGACCTCCCGACATTTTTGCCAGCAACTGGCTTTAAAAAGGTTTTGAGGTCCATCACATGTGGCTGAGCTAATTCCTTTTATATCAGTTAGGTTCAGGTGCTCCCAATTAGCCCTCAGAGAATCCACATAAAGCCCACTCCCCCTTCCCGCGGCACACTCATAACATGTCCGCTAAAACTCCCCATGCTCTCATGAGCCAACAACCTTGTCAAATTTGCATCCCTAACGGGCTTGCGCCCCCCTCTTACCGTCGCCCGTGTCAATGCACGCACCAACAACACCTCAGCCCTGACTGTGATGGGCTTTGTCTCACTTCCTCATATTATTGCAACTGCGGCCCCACCTAGAATGAACTAAGCAGACTAGGGATCACATTACACAGCCACGGGCCCTCTTTTTCAAATTTCATAAGCCCCTTCCTTCAATATCTAATAAATATTATTGGAATTTTAAAAACCCCTGTACAACGACCACGTTATTATCTTCCCATAAAGCATTCTCCTATATATGTAAAAAGCATATTCATTCCAATAAGCTACAGGCCCCTTAAATACATTTCCACGCATGAAAGTATTGTTAAAGACTATATTCATAAACTACTTCTCTTTCACATGTAATATTCATACTTTTTTAATAAAACTGGGGCCCCCTATCCTTCCGGGTGACACGCATTACCCAACACTCCCAAAGGGCTGCATAAAAAAGTTCTCGGGGAAATACCCCTTTCCCCCCAAACCACTCCGCCTTCACTGTCCAAACAAAAAAAATTATTAACATACCTCAAAAAGTTTTCCCCAGACAAATTTTTTTTCCCAAAAAACCATCTTTTATCAAATGATTTGCAAAATAATTTAAATATACCCCCAACTTTACCAAAAAAAATGATTTTTTTTTAATAAAATTTTTCTACTTCTAACTTTTCTTTCTCAAAATGTCCCCCAAATTCCAGCATTGCAGACCTTTACATTCTAGCTGTTAATTTGCGAGGTAAATGGAGAAATTTCATCCCAAGCTTTCCAAAAACCCCCCCCCACAAGGATTGGCTTGATGGGGACTTTTTTCGAACCCTAGGCAAGCTCTCCCCCAAAGTCAACAAATCTGATGACTGCCTGGCCCCTCCATACAGATAGAAAAACCGCTGCCGTTTCTTCCCCAATATTTCCTACATAATTTTTAGTGTGCTTTGGGGCATTGTCCCGTTGTAGGATAAAATTGGCTCCAATCAAGCACCCCCCCCACAGGGTAACGGCATGGCGTTGCAAAATGGAGTGATAGCCTTCCTTATTCAACATCCCTTTTACCTTGTACAAAATTCCCACTTTACCAGCACAAAAGCAACCCCAGACCATCACATTACCTCCACCATGCTTGACAGATGGCGTCAGGCACTCTTCCAACATCTTTTCCATTGTTCTGTGTCTCACAAATGTTCTTCTGCGTGATCCAAACACCTCAAACTTCAATTTGTCTGTCCATAACACTTTTTCCAATCTTCCTTTGTCCAATGTCTGTGTTCTTTAGCCCATATTAATCATTTCCTTTTATTAGCCAGTCTCAGATATGGCTTTTTCTTTGCCACTCTGCCCTGATGACCAGCATCCCAGAGTCGCCTCTTAACTGGAGACGCTGACACTGGCGTTTTGCGGGTACTATTTAATGAAGTTGCCAGTTGAGGACCTGTGAGGCATCGATTTCTCAAACTAGAGACTCTAATGTACTTGTCTTGTTGCTCAGTTGTGCAGCGGGGCCTCCCACTTCTCTTTCTACTCTGGTTAGAGCCTGTTTGTTCTTTCCTCTGAAGGGAGTAGTACATGCCGTTGTAGGAAATCTTCAGTTTCTTAGCAATTTCTCGCATGAAATAGCCTTCATCTATCAGCACAAGAATAGACTGTCGAGTTTCACATGAAAGTTCTCTTTTTCTAGCCATTTTGCGAGTTTAATCGAACCAACAAAGGTAATGCTCCAGATTCTCAACTAACTTAAAGGAAGGTCAGTTTTATAGCTTCTCTAATCAGCAAAACGGTTTTCAGCTGTGCTAACATACTTGCACAAGGGTTTTCAAGGGTGTTCAAAATATTCAATAGCTTTCTTACACAGTTAGCACACACAATGTACCATTAGAACACTGGAGTAATGGTTGTTGGAAATGGGCCTCTATATGTGTAGGAAAATATATATATATATATATGAAGGAAATATATATATAATCCTGGCAGTCATGTGTCACAGTGTTTAATGGTGATGGGAAATATCAAATAATAGCTGCAGCCAATCAGTGGCTGCAGCAGTGACTTTTTGACTGTTAGGACCAAAAGGTCAATGTAAGGTACAGATAGGGGACCAGAAGTGGCATCGCTAAAACACGGGTGACTACAAAGATGAGTAAGCTTTTTTTCTTTTTTACTTCAGCAGCAATAATTTATTGAGAAAATAAAACCTATATGGACAACCCCTTTAACTGCAAACCTACTTGCCAGGACACCACTTTATGTCCCTTACCGATGCTTTTCATTTTGTGGCATTTTATAATTTATAATTTCATGTTTCTTTGAATTTTGACCCCGTGTATGTGGCAATTATCTATTATTTTCTTCTATTTTGAAAACAAGGGTATGTTCACACAGCTTACGCCGGGTGTTCAGGAGCATTATCCCACCGGGCCATAGACTGCCATTACTCACGGTGCGTGAATGAATGTCATGTCAATTATCTCCCTGCTTGGATAATACGATCGTATTAGAGCACAGTATGCTCTCAATACGTGGCGAAATGCGTCCCAAAATAAACCGTGTGAACATAGCCTAACCGTTAACCACATCTGCTGCTAGGTGTAACAATTAACTTGGTATCTATCTGAACTGGATGTGTTTTGTATCATTTTATCCTAATTGTTTTTCTCTTTCATGACTAATTAAGGTTCACACTTTAGTGATAAAGCAGATTTGACTAAACAAAAAAAGTGATACAAAAAAGTTTAATAAAGTCAATGAACAAATACTGAACTCTAAATGTATAAAAGTAATCAAAATGAATCCTGTTTATTTTTCCAAGAAAATTTAGACAAAGCACATTCAGCAAGATATATGCAGTGCTCACCTTTTTACTTGCAACTGCATTAATATTTATGTACACCAGATGGAGCATTGAAGATATGCAGCATATGCATATCATAGTTAAGTGATATTGATTAACATATTTTGCCAGAATTAGAATCTACATTAAAGATAGCAAATGGAGATCAACAGAACCTGGAAAGCTTGTCATGCCTAACATTGGCTGTCCAATTCTGTATTTGGCAAAAAAAACAATATATGGATTTTGGTATTCAGTTTTGTTCAATTTACCTTATGGATGTAAGGGGGATTTCACTATAAATCATCCTATCCCAGTTAAGTTTAATTGGGGTCTCACAATTAATCAGTAAAGTCTAAGTACATATGTGGCATTTCTTCTGATCCCACCTGTATTGCTATTTTTTTGTTATAGTTAAAAACAGATGGTGATACATGGTTCTTTTTTCTTAGCTGTTTAATTCTGATTGTAGATATAATAGATTTACTTCTTTATTCAGCATATGATTGAGGCAGCCATCTTGTTTGGGCTGTTATTATCTTCACATGAACTTCATGGACACAGGGTACTATGAACAAGAGCTGACTCACTGAATTCTATGGAAGCGTTTGCTAGGCATGTTCCATGCAGAGGTAAATATGGCTATTTAGTTGGCACAGAATTCTGACCTTTTTTGGCATACTCTTCATTAATAAAAGCCTATGGACATGTTGGAGTTATATGGCAGAGAACACTCCTGATGTATAATGCATCATGTGAACAAAAAGTAGATGCATATATATCCATGGAGAGAACTCCTGTTTATCTTGCCCCAGTCACAGCTGACATAAGAATTGGCTGAAAGAAGGTTGTACAAACCCTCTACATTTAATCCCTTTTCTCTTCAAAAAACCTCACCAAATAATCTCCCAAATTTATTTTGCACAGCAATAGCATCAATAAACAAAATTTTGCTTTCTCATAATTTTGCCATGAGCGTATGCTCCAAAATAAATACAAGTAAAAAAATTCTTTCTAAATTTCGACAATAGATGGCATCCTTAAAGCTGGAGGTTAAAAGGGCATCCATGATGAAAAAGCTCCTTGCTGGTGTCCTTTATGAGATAATCTATATGTCAGGGCTAGTTTACCTAGGCACCATTCAGCCTGCAGGGAGCAACATTCTGAAGCTGGTGATTCCCTAGGTTTGCGACCCTGAGAGACCCTCTGATAGAGATTCTTTGCGTAACAGAGGTCCAGCTATTCTAGACAGGGGGCGTGTTGCAGGGCCAATGGAGGCCTGGAACTGCCCCAAAACCCTCTCGGGACGGGCCCGGGCATCACATTAAAACCCCCGCAAACGAAAGCTTAATTGTGATTTTCCGGGCGGGCTTATCTTATCTTACGGGCTTGATTTTTTGCTTCCTCTGCCCTCTTGTTATTGGATCTTAGTCTGTTTTCTGATTTTGTATTTTCCGCTTGACAGTTTTCTGACCTTTGGCGTATCTTCTGTCTTTTTTCTCTTGTCTTCCGTTTTGTGGCCTTAAGTTACTGTTCTGTTACCGACCCGGACTGTTTGACTATCTTTTCACCTACGCCCTGAAAATTTTAGCATGGGGACTCCCCGCCCTTTGGGGGTTTTGCCTTTAGGGCACATGTCAAGTAGGGGGGACAGGGGTTTGGGTCCATTTAGGGCTCATGGTACCTCGATTGACATGATATTATGTTAGGCCAAAACATTACGCCTCCCCCCCTAGAACCCCTTAAAACACTTAAAAAGCAATGCGGGGTTTAACCCACACTCCGGGATCTGGCGCGAGGTACAACACAAGAGACTTGCCCAAGTCAGATGTTCTGCATTACCTCCCCATCCCGTGGAACCGTCTATTCAGTTGCTTGACAGGTTCTCAGGCAAAAGAAAGTCTGTTATGACATTTATGGAACGATATCAACGGTATTTTAGGCTCTTCCCACGTACCTTGGGTAGTGAGGAGCAGAGAGTGGGAATTATGTCTTCTTCAGGGTCCCCCCCAGGCAGGGCCGGGACGATGGAAAGGTGAAGGTAGGCGACCGCCTAGGGCACCACTTCATCCCAGGCAACAAAGGGGGCTCAAGGAGTTATGAAGTGGACTGAATTTTTCATTTGGGGGGCACTTTGTGCCTTATTTGCCTAGGGCACCAGAATTCATTGTCCCAGCCCTGCCTCCAGGAGTGAACATTCTGTTTATCACCTGATTCACCAGAACTGTCTAAAGTGGATAGGTTCTTGACCTCCTTAGGTGTACTTTTTGATGACCCTGATAGGGAAGCTGTGGCTGAGACTTAGCTGACCACCATGAGACAAGGGAAAAAGACAGCAGAGGAGTATTGCTCCGAATTTCGTCGCTGGTATGATCCGTCTAGGGGGAACACCCAGCCCTTTTAAAGCCAGTTTAGGATAGGCTAGCTGGCCCTTTAAGGAAATTTAGTGGCTTACCCTACCCCCCGGTCTTAAAAGGGTAGGCCCGCTGTTTTTTCTAGACAACCTTTTGGGGGAAAACTTGGGGAAAAGGGTCCACCCCCGCTGGGCCACTCCACGTCACCTCCATGTTTGCCATTTCTGGATAAACCTGAGGACCAAAGCAAGTGGGGCTTCTTCCCCAACTTCGCCAGTGCCGAAGACTTCTCGTCGAACCAGGGGTTTGCTTTTACGCGCAAATGGGCTTGTGCGGGCGAGCTCCAAAAGGGAAAACCACGCCGGGAAAACTACAGTGCCTAGGGGATTTTTTCAGGAAAAGGGCCCCCTATGAAAATGTATTTTTCCCATTTATCAAAAAGTTGTTGCTCCAAGTTAAAATCTCATACTTTTCTCTGTCTGGTTTTGGGAGCGCTTTTATGGATTCTGGGTCGACTTTAATTTTGTAGACGCGTCCTTTACCAAACGTCTGGGCCTACTTTGAAGGCCTCTATCTAATTCCATGCAGGTTGTGGCTATTGATTCTACTGCGTTTGGCTAAAGACACAATCCAACATTTACCCTAGGTTTTTGGTGTGGTGGTTTAAAACATACGGGGGTTTTTATTTTCTATTTATCGGAGGGGCCTCCTGCCAATGTGGTTTTTTGGGGGTGCCCTGGGTTTAAAACACAGCCCAATGTTTGACTGGGATTCAGGAGAATTAATCAAGTGGGGACAAGAGTGCTTTGAAAGATTTCTCCCTATTATACTTGGAAACACAGAGGTGGAGTAAATACCTGTTTTTATCCGTGACTTTGCTGAGGTATTTTCTAAGAAACAGTCAGAGATGCTACCCCTTCATAGATTTTACGACTATGCCATTGTCCTATTTCCTGGAGTGAGATTTCCTAAGGGGAGGATATATAATCTGTCAGGTCTGGAGAGACTTACCATGAAGCAATACATTGCAGAAAGTCTACAAAAGGGACATATCCGAACTTCTGTGTCCCCTATAGGTGCAGGGTTTTTCTTTGTGGGAAAGAAGGATGTAGGTCTCCGTTAATGTATTGATTACTGGGAACTGAATAAGATAACAGTAAAACACTAATACCCTTTACCCTTGATTCCGGATCTAGGGGCCTGTAATCTTATTTGTATCCGAGAAGGGGATGAGTGGAAAACCGCTTTTAATACTGCTTAGGGTCATTTTGAATATCTGGTTATGACATTTGGGTTGTGTAATGCTCCTGCAGTCTTCCAGAACTTGGTAAATGATGGTTTCTGTGAACTTATCGGTTGTTGTATGGTCATCATTAGTGTTGAGCGATTTTTATTTCGACAAAGTTGAAATCGGCAAGGTTTTTATGGTGATCGAAATTTCCAGATCATGCGATAATTAAGGTTAAAATCTGTGCATCATCTATTAACATCGCGCCTTTTTCGGCGCTTCCTGTAATTTTGCCGGCCAGCAAATCAGATTACAGAATAGAGCAGGGTGAGATGTGTGTGCGACGTCATGACTGAGATGTGTATGGTTGCGATTGGCTGGAAAAATCACATGACCTCGTCGTTTTACATAGAACAGCGTTTCCTGTTTCAGCCTCAGTGTCTCTCAGCGTCTCATAGGGATAGGACCTGCGCTCTGCCTGTGGCCAAACAGCTCAGCGAAAAATTTTTCATTTCTGCACAGAGAAACCTCTACTAAATTTGCGGGATCCTTCCAATTTAGTTTTGATTAAAAGATTTTAAGATTTTATGTATTTACTAGAGAATTTTAAAGCACATCTACCCTGTAAAATTCACGGCGGGGGGAGCGGGGGGGGGGGCCCCGGGCGAACACCGACAAGCTCTATCTATAAAGAACAAATGGAAAAGTTCACCAAGGGCTTAGGTTTAAAATTTTAAGGGGAAATCTTTATTAAAAAATTTAAAATTTGCTAAATTTAAATATTTTCCCGGGTTTGGCAGCCTGAACTTTTAAAAAAGGGTACACCCTTATTTTTTAGGGAACGCAGGTCCCTTTGTTACTGCAAAAACTCCACTTTTATTATCATTTACATTTCAGATAGGGTTCATTTTCAATTTTTTCCCATTACACCTGGACTGTTAAAATAACCACCCCTTTAGTTAAATTAAAAATCCAGCAATCTTTTAGTCAGCCAAAGGGTTTTTTGTTTCCAAAAATACCGTGTATCGAAAGAAAACATCACGTTTTCGTGTTTTTTGACTTTTGCGAAACCCCGCATTGTTTATTGACGCACCCCTCTACGTAAATCTTAAAAAAAGCCCAAATTTTATATTCACCACAGGAAAATTAAAAGGTTTCACAAAAAACCGGGTTTTTATATCAAAACATAACATTTTCGTGTTTTTGAAATTTGCAAAACCCAGCATTGTTCATTGACGCAAACCCTCTACGAAACCCTTTAAAAACAATTCTAAAATTTCCCCCAGGGGGAATTTTAAAGGTGCAAAAAAACCTTTTTTAATACCAAAAACAAAAACAGTTTTCTTGTTTTTTGACTTTTTCCACCCACTTTTTTCTTTTACGGGAGCATCACTAAATCTTAAAACGCAATTCTATAATTTACCACAGGTGAATTAAAAAGGGGGCAAAAAAAAAATTTTTATTAAACCCAAAAAATAACAGTTACGTGTTTATTTGACCCTTTTCCACCCAGCAAATTGTTCATTGGGCGAGCATCTACGTTTAAAACTTAAAAAAGCAATTCTTTTAAATTTACCCCCCGGTAATTGAAAAGGGGCCAAAAAAAAACCGTTTTTTTTTACCAAACATAACAGTTTCGTGTTTTTTTTTTGGACCCCCCCGCCCGGATTTTTTTAAAGACCCCATTTAAAATTTAAAACCCGCAAATTTTTTTTAAAAGGGGATTTTAAAAGGAAAAATTTATTTGGGTTTTTAAAAAACCCAAAAAAATTCCCCTTTCCTTTTTTTTAATTTTTGGAAACATTGGAGCAAAACATGGTAAACAAAAAGGGGGAACATATTAAAGGGGAATTTTAAAGGTGCTCCTTTATTTCCAAAACCAAACCCGCGGGGAAATTTTGGCCCCGTCGAATTTTTTTGGAAAAAAAAAAATTGAAAAAAAAATTTGAAAAAAAAAAACAAATTTAAAAAAGGAAAAAAAAAAAAAGAGAGGGGAAAATAAAAACAAAAAAGAAAAAGGAAAAGAAAAAGAAAAAAAAAAACCCAAACCCCCAAAAAAAAATTTTAAAAAAAAAAAAACAAATAAAGAAAGAAAAAAATAATAAAAAACAAAAAAAAAAAATATATAAAAAAAACAAAAAAAAATCCCCAAAAAATTAAAAAAAAATTGAAAAAAAACCCTCAGGGCCCTTTATCGCTGGGCCAGGGGCCCCGGGGAAACTAAATAACGAACATCGTCGCCCCTCGTCCCCCCATTTTTTTTAATTTCAACCTGCTTTTACATCCTACCCCCCTCCCTCGCAGTCACGGCCACAAAAAGCCCTCAACAGCAAACATCACAAACCGTCCAACATGAAGCACCCAAATGTCAACTCTTTTACCCACCCTGTGGGTAATCCATTTTCCCAAGACCCTTTTGATGACAAAAAACGGTTTGGGGGCAAAGGCATTTAAAAAAATCAAGAGGGGTTATTTAGTCTGTCTGACGGCCCCCCCCCCCCGCCCCCCTTACGATCCATCAAGGAGGGGAAGGAAAACCGGGCAAAACGCCAAAAAAACCCGGGGTCCCGGGAAAAAGCCTTCAGTGCCCCCTTTCTTTTACCCCACTTCTGGATTTAAAAAAGTCAGGACGCCAATCACCTGTTTGATGAAAGATGAAAGATGACACAATTTCGGATCATCCTGGCTTTTCCAAAAGAATTTTGGCCCTTTCGGCGGGTTCATCAGTGGGCGAGGGAGAAAAACGAATTTTGGGGGGGGGGTGGGCAAAAGGGTCCCGCCAAAAAAAGGGAGAGGGCGGTCGCAGAAATTCGCTGGGTATGATTCCGCCAGCCACGGTCAGCCCCAAAATCCGCTCCCCGCTTATCGCCGCAAAAAGGTCCCCGGACCTCCAAGCCTGGGCCCCTTTTTTGAGCAGCCCCTGATTCCCCCAGCGATGTCATATGCCCCCCTTTGCCCTAAACGCATAAATAAAGGGAAGAACCTTAAGTGGTTTAAACCCCCACCAACAAAGTCTGTCACATGCAGCGAATGCTGGGGTTAAAATGGGGGGAAAAACTTGGGGCCAAAAAACAGGGGGGGGGGGCCCCCCCGGGGGAACCCCCAACCCCCCTGTCTCCCCCCCCCCGCCCCAACCAAAAAAAGGTTCCTCAGCGCCCCATTCTCTCCAAAGTCATGGGTCAGGGATCAGCCCCCGCTTCAGCCCCCAACCCTCGCCCGAGTACCACCAGCCCCACCAAGAAACCCCTCCCCACCCCTTTCTCCCTTTCCCCCAGTTTTTTGACCGCCCCCCGTACAGCCCATCCTAGCAGCCACCCCTTTTGTCTTCCAGGTTTTGGGGGCAGAAGAAACACTTTTTAAACCCCAAAAAAAACCCAAAAACCCAAAACCTAATGTCGGGATTTCCAGGCTTTTGGCCTTGAAATTTGCCTTTTCCCCTGGGTGGACACAGATGGGTTTTTCCCCCACAAACATGGCCCTCCCTGCCCCCAATACCGATGCCGAGCAGGCTTTTTTTTTCCAAAAAGCCGTCCCTGCCCGGCCCCCGCCCCCCTGTCCAACTAAAATTTCAAGCGCGGTTTTTTCTGCAAAAATGTGTCCGGAAAAATCCATTTTTCACCACCCACACAAGGGCCCAGTAACACGGGCCCAAGGGCCCCATACCTGTGACAGTTCACTGGGGGAGCGGGGGATGCTCTGGGGGGGACGGTGGCTCTCAGGGTCGGCGCACGGGTCTTTAAAACCGCAGGGATGTTTCAGGGCTCTTTTCCCCCAAGTCCTTCCCGGGGGCATCACTGCCCCCGGAAAAACACCAGGCCGGTTGAAATTAATCGGCCCGGGGCCCCTCCACACACAGTCAGGGGCTGTGGGCGGGTCTAAGCAACGGGGACCGAAACGCGGGGTGGGGGGACAAGAACCTTGGGGCCAGGGAAGGGGGTTTTGGGGATAACGGGGGAAATCTTTTGCCCCCCCCTTAAGATCGGGAGGCCCGGACACATCCCTTCCTGGCACATGTCATGAACCTTGTCGTCCCGAAATTTCAAAGAGCTACCCGGGGCCTTTGGGCTGCCTGCTTAAGAAAGGGTCGAGGGCCCCAGTTTGCACTTCCCCCGTTTTGCACCCTGCTTCTCCCGCCCGGGTTTCCCTTTCAGGGGGCACTCGCCCCCCCTCAACCGTCTCAAATTTTTGAGTGGCAACACGCTGGGAATTTCCCCCCCCACACTCCACGATTTTGGGAGCAGCGGGAATGCCATTACGCAGTAACGAAGTGACACATGGGCCCGACAAGCAGCGGTAACCCGGGCCCCGGGTGTTTTAACCACCGAGAGTGGAGGGCCGGTGAAAGAGCCTGCACCCTCCTTGCCAGTTTTGAAGAAGCCACCAAAATGGGCATGCGGGCAATCCCTTGTCACATTAGCATTGTGGTGATCTTAGTTCTGGAACGAAATTGGAAAACCTAAACAACAGGGCCCGCCACGACGGAGGAGGAACGGGGCACAGTTCGGACACGGGGCCTTTCCCCCCGTCAAATCCAAAAAGGGCCCCACAGTTTTCCCCCAATTTTAAAAGGTTTTTTATTTGGCAGTGGTTCGGGGGCCCGAGCAAGTCAAAGGGGGGGCATCAGCCCTCAGGGGGCATCATCTCAGGCCCAATTTAGGGCTGTGTTTAAGCTGGGGAGGGGGCAGCGAGGGGAGGAGGAAGGTATTCCTAACACCGATGTTACCGATTCCCGCCTTTGGGAAAAAAGGGTTTGGGGCGAAAAAAGAGGCGGGGGGAGGGAAATAGGGAAAATCAGGGTTTGGGTATGCCCCCCCGACCCAGAGGCTTGGGGAAAAGGCTTTCCCTCTCCCCCCACATGAGTGCTTTTGGGGTTCCAAATTTTCCCCCAAAAAATGATCCTCGCAATAAAGGCCATCAAATTAACAACATTTCGGATTGCCCCCTCCTGGATCCCGGTTTCAAAAAAAAAATCAGCAAATTTTCCCTTTCCCCCCACTCCCAAAAAAGAGGGAAAAAAAACAGGAAATTTAGACCCTTTCTGATTTACCAAATGGAGACAAACGTTGCCTGCTTCACGTTCCCCCCAAAAGTCCGGTGGAACAACATCACGACCCTGAAAAGCAGTGAGTCCCCAAATAGGGGTAGCGGGAGCAGCAGGGGAAGGTGGCAGAAGCCTAATGGGTGACCCTGCAATCTTTTTAACCCCTCACCAACCCATGCAATGGGATGGGGACACTTTCCCAAAAACACAGAGATCAGCTTTAAAAATCAAGGGGCAAAAACTATCGGGGTCTCAACCCCGATGTTTTTTGCATGTGTTCCCCGGGCCCAATAGACTTCGGTTTTCCAAAAAGGAACCCAAAGGCCCGAGCTGGTCATCACCCATAAGGTGTTTGTCCTGCCCAGCAGCCCCGTCATATCTAGGCGGACCTTTACACAGCGAATGGGGTCATTTTCAGACAAACCCCATCCCCCGGGTTTCCCACAGTAATGGGGATCTTTTTTCTTTCCCTCAAGATGAATTTAAAGGGATGGGTCTCTGATGATGGTTTTTTGGGCCCCCAAATTTCCGAGGTCACCGGTTATTGCCGGTTTTAAATTCAAAATTTTCCTTTTCAAAAAAAATGGTCCCCTTGAAAACTTTTTTTTAAAATTTATCATTTCCTTACTGCAATTTTTTTCCTTTTCCCCAAAAGTTCATTTGCTGGGTTTTGCTGTGAGTGAAACTGTAAAAGGGCAGCAAGTTTTATGAAACACCTATTCCATTTTTCTCACTTTATCCCCTTTAAAAATTTTTGGGTTGTCAATAGTTTTGAGGGGCAAGTCTGTGAGATACAGCTATAATTATGGTCCTTTTGGGAAAAGAAAAGGGGGCTTCTAAGTGCATTTCCCCCCCCACAATTTTTTAAAAATGGCCCGAGAAGTCAATTTTAAATTTTTTGGGGTCATTACTGTGAGAAACAGCAAAAATTTTGGTCCTTTGGAAAAAGAAAAATTTGGGTTCAAAGGGGATTTTTTCCTCACAAATTTTTTAAAAGGGCTGGAAGTCATTTTTAAATTTTTTTTTTTTTTTTTTTTGGGTCATGCTGCCCTTTTAAATGCAGCAATACACAGTCCAAAATTTTAAAAAAATGTTTTTTTTTAACAGACATTTGTTTTTTTTTTCCCAAAAAAATTGACCAAAGTGGCCCCCAAGGGGCATGCTTTGAATTTTTTGGGGGGGGTTTTTTCTTTGAAATGCAACAATCTCAGGGCCTATTCGAAAAAAAATTTTTTTTCTAAAATTTATTTTTTCTTTACAATTGTCAAAAGTGGGGTCATGGTCATTTTCTTTTAAATTTTTTTGGGGGGATTTTTCGTGACATGCAGCTACACTTGAGGTCCTATTCTAAAAAAGTTGTTTCAACAGACATTTTTTTCTTTTACAATTTTTTCCAAAATGGGTCAAGGGGGATGCTTTAATTTTTTTGGGGCAATTTTTTTGTGACCCTGCACATACTACAGGTCCTATTCTAAAAAAAGTTTTTTTCAACCCAAAAAATTTTTTTTCTTTACAAAATTTTCCCAAAAATTGCTCAAGGGGCAAAGTTTTAATTTTTTTTGGGGGATTTTGGGTGTGAAAATGCAGCTAACAAAAAGGGCCTATTTTAAAAAATTTTGTTTCTAACAGACATTTTTTCTTCAAAAATTGTCCAAAGTGGCTCAAGGGTCATGTTTGAATTTTTGGGGGGGATTTTTCTGTACATGCACTATACTAAAAGGGCCTATTCTAAAAAATGTTTTTTCTAACAGACATTTGTTCTTCACAATTGGGCAAGAGTGGTTTTAAGGGGGATGGTCCCGTCAGAAAAAAGGGAAAGGTAAGGGCAATGTTTTAAAGGACACAATTCAAAAAAGACTTGTTTTTTTCAAGATTTTTAAAATAGCTATCAAACCCTGTATTGAGACAACCCATTTTTTAAAAAAATAAAAAAAAAAGAAACAAAGACATGGTGGGGTTCCCCTCCTATTTTAAAAATGTGTTTTTTTTAGAATTAAAGTACTAAAAAACTTGCATTACAAAATAAACGTTAAAAAAATTTCCCCCCTGAATTTTAAAAAGGGGGGGTACAGAAAAACTTGACCAATTTAGGTTATTCAAGGGAAAATGGGGTATGGGGCACGGACCCAAAAAAAAGTACAGAGAACCCCTTTTTCCCCCAACCCCGTTTAGTAAAAAATTTTTAAGAAAAAGAAAAAGCCAAAATAAAGGGGAAACCCGGGGGTAAAAAGGGGCGTTAACCACCAGTATTTTCCCAAGTTGGGGAACTCAAATTGGGCCACACTCATAAAGGGGGGAAAAAGCGCTACCCATTTTTTGACTGGGGTACTGGGGGGAAAGCCCCCTTGGGGTTTTTCACACTTCCGCACTCTCTTTAGCAAGACAGTTTTTCCCTTTTCTGCGTCATCAGGGGATTTTAACCTGCGTGGGTTTAAAAAATGACGGAAAGCCAGCCCCGGGCCCCTTTACCGCACCCACTGTAAAATCCGGCCCCGGTCCTACGTGGGCCCCGGCCCGGTATATCAATGTCCCCGTGGGAAAATAAAAAGGGGGTTTAAAATTTTCCTTTTTTTCCCCACTTTTTTTAAAATTTGGGGGGCATGCAGGGTTTTTTTTGGGTCATGCTGTGGCCCAGGACCCGGTTTTAGTCAATGTCCCAGTGAAACTAAAATGGTTTGAAAGACCCTTTTTTCCGGGACTTTTAAATGTGGGGGTCATGCAGGTTTGGGGCTCATGCTGTGGCCAGGACAGGATATTCAATGTCCAGTTCAAGTAAGATGATGGTTCAAATCATACTGCCTTCTGGCACTTTTCAATTTGTGGGTGATGCAGTTTAAGGGTCAGGCTGTGGTACAAGACAGGGATAGTGAATGGTCTGTGACTTTTTTTCTGTGACTTTTATAACCTAAGTGTGTTGCCTAAGATGTAGCACGTATCCATTTGACTGTTGTGGATGTTAATTTCAGCTTCTCCAGCCTTGTTTGGGTGTAATAATGAAGGTGTTGTTGCTCTCCCATAGACTTTAATGGTCATCGCTCATAATCGACGCTCACTATCGAAAAACCTTATCGATAGCGGCCGACTATCGACTATCGATCGATCTCGATAGCCAACGCAATCGCTCAACACTAGTCATCATTTATCTGGATGACATTTTAATCTACTCTGAAAATTGGTCGTTGCACGTTAAACACGTATGACAGGTCCTACAAATCTTGAAGGAAAATAGTTTGTTTGACAAACTTGAATAATGTGTTTTTGGAGTGCATGAGGGATCTTTCCTTGGGTATATCCTGACTTCTAACTCATTTTGTATGGATCTTTGTAAAATTCAAGCTATTCTTGACTGGGTATGTCCTTCCTCCTTAAAGGCCTTACAGCGATTCCTATGGTTTGCTAATTATTATAGTAAATTTATTCAGAATTTTTCTGTTTTAGTTCGGCCATTGACGGACATGACTAAGAAAGGGTTGAAGTTCAGTAATTGGCAACCTGAAGCCATAGAGGCTTTTGAGAAACTTAAGCAGTGTTTGTATCAGCTCCTGTTTTGATTCAAGCAGATCATAATAAACCCTTTGTTGTCGAGTTTGATGCTTCTAAGTATGGAGCAGGGGCTGACCTGTCTCAGGGATCCGCTACTCTAACCTTCACCCTTGTGCCTTCTTTTCACATAAGTTTTCCTCTGCTGAAAGGAAATATGACATTGGGAATTGGGAGTTGTTGGCTATTAAGTGGGCCTTTGAGGTATGGTGCCACTTCCTCAAAGGTGCCCAACATCAAGTCATGGTCCCTACTGATCATAAGAACCTCACCTTTTTAGAGAATGCTAAAAGGTTGACTCCACATTAGACACATTGGGCATTTATTTTTTAAGTGCTTTAACTTTGTCGTTACATACAGACCAGGTACTAAGAATGTTAAAGCTGATCTGCTATCTAGAAGCTTCTGTGCCAGCCACTCATTCCAGGAGGATCCAGTACCAATCTTGCCCGAGGAGTCTGTTGTCTCAGCTATTTCCCCTGATTTAGCCATTAAGATTAAGACCCACCAGGATATGATACCGGATAATTGTCCTGTTTCGAAGGTCTTTGCCCCAACTCGGCTCCAGCTACGATTTTTAAAATAATGATTCTTCATGATTCTGTATTTTCTGGACATCCCGGAGTGTGGGGCACAAAGAGACTTATTACTTGCAACTACTGGTGGTCTGCACTGTCTCGAGATGTGGAAGCCTATGAGGCATCTTGTGAGGTCTGTGTTCGGGCGAAGGCTCCAAGTACTCGTGCTCCTGGTGAACTTTGCCTGAAAATCCATGGATGCTCTATGGATTTTATAACTGATCTTTCTATCTTGGTCTTTGTTTTCCTTTAACTTCAACTTCTAGCACATCACTGGTAGGCCAACTTCACCATCACATTACACACCTAAAATATGCAACAAATGTACTGTAATCTAATCCTTCACTCCCTTTTTTGACACTTTGAAGGGAAAAAATATGAGAATCTTTATATAGTGCCAACATATTCTGCAGCACTTTAAAATTTAAAAAGTATAAAATATAAACAATAAATAAACATTAAACATTAAAAAGCTACTTACATATCGGACACAAAGTATGAGGACCTCGCTCCCAAGAGGTTACAATCTACTAGGGTGTGTGGGTGAGACGAAAGGTGAGAAGTGTTTGGTTTACATATTGGTCCAGCCTTGTTTCATAAATATGAATATGAGTTAGTTTACATAGCAAGTGGATGAACATGCTACCATACAGTGTGTGTATGTAATTTTCCAAGGGGTGCTCTCTTACAAACATTTCCAAATTTCTGAACATCTTCACAGTCACTGATCACAAGGGCAAGGAAACTTTACTTCTAAGTTTATTTTTTTTATTGCAAATGAAAGTAGTAGAGCAGTAGAAAGTAGTAGAGTATATAATCTCTGTCACTCAAAATAATTCAGTTTCTGCAAGGCCTGGCTGTTATTACTGTATGATGACCAAGTATTTTATTATGGTGTTATCCAGATATTGACTGAGCAACTGAATGATGTCTAATGGGAACATTTGTTCAGATTTGTTAAGAACAGTTGTCAATCTAATACAGTGTATTTTTATTAATAAAAGCAAGTTTGCTATTGAGAACAGCTTTTCAGAACTTATATAACTTCTACATTTATACAGCTTATACATATTACTATTTAACTTCTTATTGTTACACTGCCTAGTGTGTCAAAAGGAACAAAATTCATTCATCCTGTTAGGCTGGATTTTCATTTGCTAGGTAATGAAAAGTAGGTAAATTCAGTAAACATGGAGCCTTTAACTAGCAAATTGGTGGCTGAATAGCAATGTAAGTATGGTTATGTGCCAATCAGATTATCAAGTCATACCTGTGACTATTTCATCAGATATTTATCAGATATAGGAAGTATGATTTAATGCCTTTTGAAAAAGCTTTGTGGTGCAGCAGTTCCTCTCTCAGGTGGCACATCTCTTGTATTCTCTATTTTTGGTAATGTATTAAGAATTTTTGGGTATGCTGGTTGATAAATGCGACTAAATATATATTTTTTTCACTTTGTTTATAATGAATTGATTTTTATGATTTTGTCACATCTTTTCTGACATTATTACTATAATGCTATTAATTAACCCTTTAATATGATTATTTTTTGAGTATATTTTATGAGTATATTCAGAAACGGCAGATTTGTTGCAACTAAAAATCCATTCCTTACCTTGAAATGATATTGTTTCTTCAGCATGTGCATGGCTTTCTGCTGCATGTGAGCTTCTCCTATGACTACATACTGTGAGAACTTTAGTCAGTGTAGATTTTCCCCATTGCTGCAGAAAATCATTGGGTCAGGGCTTTGGTGCTGGAGGTTTTTTGCTGCCAAACATTATCCTCCATGTCTTTTTGGTATTGTACAACTCATTTATCAATTGTAGCCACTTTAATGTCATGCAGTGCTTTTAGTTAACAATAGTGTTGAGTGAATAGTAAAAAGTTCTAGTTCGATTGGAACCTCGAACTTTTGTGAGTTCGGTTCGAAGTTCTATTCAAACTCAAACTTTGAAACCAGTTAAAGTCTATGGGAGAAGATGTTCCAAAAATTAGGCTGTTTAAATTTATAATAGACAGCCTGACCAGATTCATCTCAGTGACATAATGTATACTACCTGCAAAAATAGAAAATGCATGTTAGGGGAAGAAAATGATACTGTGGTTGGTTTAACATGTTTATATTTATTTGGTTGGTAACATAAATTGGCATTTAATTGCATACAGGGGTTTCAGCAACAGCCTGAAAAATTAAAACCAAATAGTGAGTGCTATAGAAACTGATAAAACTCCTTTCCCCGAAAAAAGAAATCATTAAGTGTCACCTCTATCAAAGAACAACTGCAAAATTGCCATGGTTTTCCTTTTTTCACCCTCCCCCCGCCTCTTGAATGTACAATGCCATGGAATCAATGGTGCTTTAAAATAAATAATAATTTATTAAAACTTAACCAATAGGTTATATTAACTTTAATATGGTACATATTAAAATACAAATTATCTTGCAAAAGTAAGCTCGTACACAGCTATGCTAATGAGAAAAATAGGTAGAGTTCTTAGAATAAGATGCTAAAAAAATGCTTAGTCATTAAGGCTAAAATATGTTTGTCATTAGGCAGTTATTACAGATATGCTACATATAGGTTACTTATTATATTTAGCTTACATACAAAAAAACACAGTAAAAATTAACATTAATGTTTGCATCTTTTACACACTTCTTATTTATTTATATTTTTGCTTGTTCAAGTGTTTTTATGGTGTTTTACACAAAGTTTAGAAGCATTCTTTTTTATTTTGTTATATTTGCAATTTGTGGGTTTTCTGGCATTCTTAAAATGTACGTGTCAATGATAGGATTCTGGAGAAGGGTCGTTGATCCAGGGATTTATTTCGATTGCCAGATTGTAGTTGAAAAGGATTTTCTCCCTAAAATGAGGACAATTGGCTTCTACCTCCATGTTCTTTTTTTGTTTGGTTTTTTTTTGCCTTTCTCTTAATTAACAATATAGCACAATAGGCTGAACTGGATGTACTCCTGTCTTTTTTTTTTACTTACAAACCATGTAACTATAAAAACAGAAATAAATACGAGGAGATAGTTTGGCCTCTCCAGGCCCACACAATACATCAAGCAATATATCAACTGAATCACTGGACTAGACGTAAACTATATAAAACATAACCTTTGCTAGATCAAGTTAAAAGATCAGTACCAAAATACAAAATTTACTTCAGAACAAAAGTATATATCCACAGGAAGGTAGAATATACAAGGTCCAAATCTAGGGATAAGATCACTGTCCCTGATGAACCCTATACTAGTACCTGTCTAACTCAATAATGCAGAAAACATTGCCCTGATAAGGACGTTCCTGTCAGGAACTTAGAACTGAGAAGCCCTAAAACATCCTTGGTTAATAATTTAAGTGTTCAAAAACCTTGTTAGCACTACACAAAGCTAAACATGGTCAGATATACTGTATCCAATATTAGCCAGAATAATAGGTACAAAATATCAAGCCCAGACAGAATCAGTCCTGGGTAATAAGTACAAAATTTCAAACCTGACGTGTTTCCTTCCCTTCACTGTGTTTACAGGAATATATCGGGGGAATTACAGACACAAATTAATTGAGTCTATGGTATAGCTGCCCCCGAAATAGAAAAAAATTCACTACAGCCATGGTCACAATTAACTGCTTTTGGCTTAAACACAGGTGGTAAAAATTACATCTACATATACCATGCTATCAGAAAGCCGCAATAGCCATCAAGATATGAAAGATTATGTACAAGTTTGATTTCCAATACATGGCTAAATAAAGAGAGCACTTACATATTCACTCTATATGACAGTGTAATACCTTATAAATAACAGTCACCAAATAATACACCGATACATGGAGCAAATATACCATACAAATTATTACTAAAAAAATAAAAAACTCCTACAATACCAAGACCCAAAGCGATTACTATTTAACGATTAAATAATACTCCCAGAGCATGGCAAAATGTGACCACCACATGTGACTATCAGTTGTACACAGGCTCTGAAGACGTATGTTAACGTCATACAGTGTACACAGAAAAAGGGGAAAAAATTACTCAAAGAAAAAAACGAAAATGGCCATACTCACTGCTAGAAAAGCTGAGATGAGATAAAACAACAGCACGGAGGCAACACAGGCCCCCATGCTATTAAAGGAAGAATACCCAGGTGCGGCTGATGGGCGGTAACTAGTGTTGAGCGATTATTATCGACAAAGTTGAAATCGGCACGGTTTTTATGTTGATCGGATTTTTTCGATCACGCGATAATTTAGGTGAAAATCTCCCCATAATCTTTTAAATATTGCGCCATTTTCGGCGCTTCCTGTCACTTTTGGCGGCCAGCAAATCAGCTTACAGAATAGAGCAGGGTGAGCTGTGTGTGCGACGTCTTTGACTGGGATGTGTAGGGGTTGCGATTGGCGGGAAAAAATCACTGACCTCGATTTACATAGAACAGCCCTTCCTGTTCATGATCGTGTGTGTCAGTGTCTCATAGGAGTAGGCTTTAGCGCCCCGGTCTCTGTTCCAAAAACAGTCAGCAAACAGCTCAGCGAAATTGTTCTATTTTTTTTCACACAGACAGGTATACTTTTAGCTGTGAACATTAGAACGTAGGTAGATTAGAGATTTGCAGATTTTAGGTACTTAGGCTGAGAATTTTAAAGGAGCATCTAGCCCTGTAAAGTCACAAGGGTGAGTGGGGGGGGGGGTCGCGGGCAAAACCAGACAAGCTTTTTTAAAGGATAGTGGATATTGTGCAGCCCAGACTTTGTTTAGACATTGCATTGCAATGGCTTTTTATTAACAGTTTCTGGTGTAAATTATTCTTGAAATGTTGTGGCAGCCTGAACTTATATTAGGATACAGATCTTTCGAGTAACTGCAGGGTATTTGGTTAGGTGCAAAACTCCACTTTTTTATCCGTATACATTTCAGATAGGTGTTTTTCACTTTGGCACAGTCCAGCTTTGTTGATAGAGGCACCTTGCACTTAAATTTGAAATACAGCAATTTTGTCGTCACCGGGAGGTGTATTTTTAGGTGCAAAAAATTACCATTTTTATCCGTATACTTTTCAGATAGGTGTTTTTTTTTCACTTTGGCGTAGTCCAGCTTTTTTCCCAAGGAGGAACCTTGCACTAAATTTGAATACAGCAATTTTGTCGCCCACCGCGGTGTATTTTTAGGTGCAAAATAATACCGTTTATTATCCGTATACATTTCAGATAGGTGTTTTTTCACTTTAGCGCAGTCCAGCTTTATTCATCGAGGAACCTTGCCCTTAAATTTGAATACAGCAATTTTGTCGTCACCGCAGGTGTATTTTTAGGTGCAAAAAAATACCGTTTATTATCCGTATACATTTCAGTTTGGGTTTGTTTTTTCACTTTGGCGCAGTCCAGCTTTGTTGATAGAGGCACCTTGCACTTAAATTTGAAATACAGCAATTTTGTTTTGATTTGAGGGATTTGAGAATAGCTGTGATTTGCCGTCTTTTAATAAGAGATTTCCCAAAAACTTTTCCTACCTTCTCATTTTTTTATCTTTTTTGAACTTTGGAGCGAAATGCAGGTGGTAAGCGAGCAAAGACGGGGGGTTGGACATGGAGGTAGAGGTACGAGAGAAGGTGCTCCTTCCAGTGCTGGCGATAACACGCATGCCAGCAGATCATCGGTTGCAGGACCGTCAGGCCTATCATTGCTGGGTCAGGGCCCTGTGAATCTCCGTAACGAACAGCGTCGCCAATCTGTTCTTCAGTGGTTAATGCAACCTGCATCCAGCAGTCTTACCTCCTCGTCCTCCAGTTACGGCACAAATGTCGTAAACAGCATCCGTCCAACATGAAGCTAAGGCAGCCCAATGTCAACTCGGTACCCACCACTGTGGATAATCCATTTTCTGAAGGACCTCATTGATGACAAAATGCGGTTTGGGTCAGAAGGCATGTTAAAAGATCAAGAGGCCAAAGAGGATGATTTTCTCTGCTCTGAGGGCCAAGTTACTGATGCCATCAGAGGAGGAGAAGGAGAGCCGGTCAATCGGCAAAAATCCCGGGCGGTCGGCAACGCCTTGCAGTGCCTCTTGCTTGTAGCCCGCAGCTCCTGGATGCAGAAAGTCAGGACGACCAAGTCCCCTGTATGGATGATGATGATGATGAGACATTGCGGATCCATCGTGGTCTTTTCCGCAGAATTTGCTTGCGAGCGCTTCATCACTGGACGAGGAGGAAGACGAGGGGGTAGTGTCAATACGGGTCCCGCCTCAAAAAGGGAGAGGGCAGTCGAGAAGTCCGCTGATTGATTCCCCCACCCACGGTCAGCGGAAATCCCGCTCTCGCTTATCGCCGTCAAAAAGGTCCAGGACCCTCTCAAGCCTGGCCCTTTTCTTGAGCAAGCCTCTGTTTTCACCCAGCGATGTCATATGCCCTTTGCCGTAAACGCATAAGTAGAGGCAAGAACCCTTAGGTGTTTAAACCCACCACCAACATGTCTAGTCCATGCAGCAAATGCATGAGTTGAAATGGAGTCAACACTTGGCCAAAAAAAGGCCAGACCACACCGGGCTTCAACCACTGTCAACCTCTGTCTCCGCCTCCTCCTCCTTTCTGCTACCACCAAGCGTTCCTCAGCTGCCCATGTCTCTCAGAGTCATGATCAGGGATCAGCTTCCGCATCAGCATCCCCTGCACGAGTACCACCAGCACCACCAGAGACCTATCCTACCCCATCTCCTTCCGCCAGTTTGACGACCTGCATGCCGTCCAGCGGCCAGTCTAGCAGCCAGCCTTCTGTCTTCCAGGATTGTGAGAAGAAAAAACACAATAACCCAAAACATCCCAAAGTCAAAAGCCTGAATGTCGGCATTGCCAGGCTTTTGGCCTTGGAAATGTTGCCTTTCCGTCCGGTGGACACAAATGGGTTATGCCACGTTATGGCCCTTGCCTGCCTCAATACCAGATGCCCAGCAGGCATTTCTTTGCCAGAAAAGCCGTCCCTGCCCTGGCCAGCCCCGTGTCATCTAAAATTTCAAGTGCGTTGTCTGCATCTGTTTCCGGAAAAGTCCATCTGACCACCGACACATGGACTAGTAAGCACGGCAAAGGCCGCTATATCTCTGTGAGAGCTCACTGGGTGAGCTGGGTGGATGTCTCTGGTGGTGACGGTGGCTCTCAGGCTCGGCGCACGCTCTTCAAAACCGCAGGGATGGTGCAGGGTTCTTTCCCCCAGGTTTCCCCTGTTGGCCCAACACGGGCCCAGAGAAACCAGGCCGTGTTGACATTAATCTGCCTTGGAGACCATCCACACACAGGTCAGGAGCTGTGGACGGCTCTCCGCAACGAGACCGAGCACTGGCTGGGTGCCAAGAACCTTGTGCCAGGCAAGGTGGTGTGCGGTTTAAGGGTGAAATCTGCTGGGGCCCCCCTTAAGATTGGTAGCTGGAGCACATCCCTTGCCTGGCACATGTCATGGACCTCGTCGTCCAGAAATTTCTAAAGTGCTACCCGGGTCTGGACTGCCTGCTGAAGAAGGCTCAAGGTCTGAGTTCGCACTTCCGCCATTCGCACCCTGTTTCGTCCCGCCTGGCTGCGTTGCAGTGTCAGCTCGGCCTCCCCGTCAACCGTCTCATTGTTGACGTGGCAACACGCTGGAATTCCACCCTCCACATGCTCCAGCGATTGTGGAAGCAGCGCAATGCCATTAGCAGTACGAAGTGACACATGGCCTGACAAGCAGCGGGAGGACCTCGGGGTGTTGAGCCACCAGAAGTGGAGGCAGGTGAAAGAGCTTTGCCCCCATCCTTGCCAGTTTTGAAGAAGGCCACCAAAATGGTCAGTGCGGACAAGCCCTTGTCAGCATGAGCATTGTGGTGATCTTAGTTCTGGAACAATCGTTGGACATTCTGAAACATCAGGTCCCACCAGCGACGGAGGAGGAGATTGACACAGATGCGGACACGGAGCCTTTCTCTCCGTCGAATCCACAAGGCCCGACAGTTTCTCAATTTTATCGGTCTTCATTAGGCAGTAGTTCGAGGTCCAGGGGTAGTGCCCAAAGGGGGCGCATCAGCTCTCAGGGTGCATCATCTGAGGCAAGTCAAGACTGTGTTGAAGCTGTGCCGGAGGAAGCGGAGGAGGAGGAGGAGGAGGAGGAGGTATTCCTAGACACCGATGTTACCAACGTCCCTGCCTTGGAAAGAGGTTGGCGTGAATTTGAGGCGGAGGAGGAAGATGAGGAAGATCAGTTTGCTAGTGCCCCTCGACCCAGAGGCTTGGGAAATCAAGGCGCCATCCCTCACAGGAGTGCTTGGACGCTCCATTTCCTCCAACATGCGCCTCGCCTTAAGGCCATCAACATGAACAACAGTTACTGGGTGACCACCCTCCTGGATCCCCGGGACAAAACAAAAATCAGCACTTTCCTTCCACCCACCCAAATAGAGAGTAAAATGCAGGAAATGAGGACCTTGCTGATTGAAACAACTAGAGACATCTGTTGCGTCTGCTTCACGTTCTTCAAATGTCACGGTGGAACAACGTCAGCGACATGAAAGCAGTAGAGTGCCAAGTAGCTGTAGCAGCAGCAGCAGGCAAGGAGGCAGAAGCCTAATGGGTGACCTCTGGCAATCTTTATTTACCACCTCACCAACGCATGCAATGCATTGCACACATCCAAACACAAAAGACCAGCTTAAGATCATGTTGAACGACTATCTCCGTATCTACACCGATGTATTTTGTAGGTGTTCCGGACCCCATAGACTTCTTGGTATCCAAAATGGATGAATGGCCCGAGCTCGCTCGCCACGCCATAGAGGTGTGGTCCTGCCCAGCAGCCAGCGTCATATCTGAGTGGACCTTCAGCACAGCTGGAGGACTCATTACAGACAAAAGCATCCGGCTTTCCACAGATAATGTGGATCGTTTGACATTCATCAAGATGAATCATGCATGGATCTCTGATGATGTGTGCCCAATTGCCGAAGTTTACTGATTAGGTTTTCCGGTTTTACTTCCCATTCCTCTTCAAACAGAAATGATCCTCTTGAAAACTTTTTTTAAAATGATCATTTCTTACTGCCAATTTTTATTCTCAGTTCCCAACAGTTTTATTTTTTCTGGTTTTGCTGTGAGGAGACTGTAAAGACCCCAAGGTTTCATGACAAAACCGTATTCCATTTTCTCACCTCATCTTTAGAGTTTTTGCATTGTCAATTTGGGTTTTGGGGGGCATGTTTTCTGTGAGATACAGCTATAATCATGGTCCTTTGGAACAGAAATGTGGCTTTTAAGTGGCATTTCTCCCTCACAATTTTTAACAGTGGCTGTGGAGTCATTTTTATAATTTTTTGGGTTGGGGTCATGGTTAGAGATGGGCGAATTTCTCAAAAATTCGATTCGGTGACTTCGAAGAATTTTCCGACAAAATTCGTTTCGTTCCGAATTACTTCGGCACAAATCACTTTAAAAAGCAGCTATTTCCAGTCTGAACAGAGCCTGCAGGGTGCTGTAGAACGTTGTGCCATGCTTAAATATGCAGAGGGAGCTTGGTTTGGTCTTCATACAAAGTTGTGTTTTAGTATGACACGCAGATGACTGCCGCCGCTCTTAGAATCGCTTCACAATAAAATTCCCCTGGGCACTTAAGGGGGCAAAACGACCAAAAAACCAAGGGGGAATGAGCCTGATAAAGTCAGCCAGCGAAAGCGAAAAAAACAAGCTGAGAGTCAGGGGGCAACTTAGTGACAGAGTGTGGGGTGACGGGGGCGCACACGCATGAGGTCAGGCAGTGGCAAAATGACATTCTGGAGGTGGAAAAAACCACGGGGAAGCCACAGAGGGGCACAATGATAGAGCGGAGGTCACGGCGGCAGCAGTATGAGGTCGGCAGGGGCACAATGCTTCTGGAGGGGCAAAACAATATTAGGCCCAGGGGGCACAATCACACAGTGTGGGGGTCCGGGGGCAGCAGTATGAATCAGGAGGGGCCCAAAAGACTTTTGGGAGGGGGGGAAAAAACAGTATTAGGCCACAGAGGGGCACAATACACAGTGTGGAGGGTCACGGCGCAGCAGTATGAGATCGGCAAGTGGCAAAATAAATCTGGAGGCGGCAAAACAGTATTGGGCCCAAGAGTGGAAACAATCACACGTGTGGAGGTACGACGAAAGCAGCATGAGATCGGCAGTGGCACAATGACATTTGGAGGGGGAAAAAACAGGGGGCCACAGAATGGCACAATGACTGAAGCGGAGGTCACGGCGGCAGCAGCTGAAGTCGGCAGGGGCACAATGCCAGTTGGAGGGCACGCGGGAGTCACAGCAGCACATGGGGGTCAAGAGTGGCACAATGACTTTTGGGGGTGGAAAAACAGGAGGAGGCCACAGAGGGGCAAAATGACTGAGAGCGGAGGTCTGGCGGCCAGCATGAGGTCAGGCAGTGGCACAATGACCAGTGTGGGGACATGGCAGAGCCCAGCCAGCATGAGGCGACAGTGGAATAAAGGGAGTGTTGAGGTGGGGGGCCAATATCATCCCTGGTAAAGATGGGGGTGGGGCAGATGGAAAACGGCATCAGATGTGTGGCATCAGGCGGGTGGGGGGCAAGAAAGTGGCGAGGCAGGTATTTTTAAACCCAGACTGACGCTAAGGCATTGG
The DNA here is from genome assembly GCA_025379985.1 of Phyllomedusa bahiana. Classification (NCBI taxonomy): domain Eukaryota; kingdom Metazoa; phylum Chordata; class Amphibia; order Anura; family Hylidae; genus Phyllomedusa; species Phyllomedusa bahiana. The sequence goes on from JAODAL010040473.1 coordinate 27,858, forward strand.
TTTTGGGGAAAATCCTGGCCGTTCCACGCCTGATTCATCTTGAAAAAGGTCGTCGTTCCACTTTTCCCGTGGACAAGCGGTTTCCCCTTTGGGGGAAACGATCCCCCCGCCGCACTGAACCCCGCTCGATCCACACTACGGGCCCCGGGTGGGAAAAGCTTCCCATGCAAACTCGGAAGTTGAGGCCACACATCCAGTTTGGCTCCCCAGTATTTAAAAGGGATTTTCTAATGAGGTGGCAGAGTGCGTCCAAGTGGGCCACAACCTTTTGGGTCAGGGACTGCCCAGGTCCTGCTGCTGCTGCTGTTTTGGGCTCCCCCTCCTCACTAGGGGGTGAAGGAAGCTTTCATCAGTGACCCCAGACTTAGGTTACTACTGATGGAGTGGTCTGCTCCTCCCCCCCCACCTTCCCCCAGCAGCCGCGGCGAGTACGTGGCGTGAGGAACCCCCGGTCAGACCTGTCAGGGGGGGGGGACGATGCCGCAATAGGCAGGGGCCCAAAACTGATTACGGAGGATTTCCCTTAGTATTTTTTTTTTTTCCCCCCTCAAAATAGTGGAAAAGGCTCCCTTTTGGACCGGAGCGAGGGTCCAATAGGGTGGAGAGCCAGAAGTCATCCCCTCCGGATGTGATTTTCGGCGTCACTAGCCACGCAAATAAGCGCTGGGGGCCATCTAAACAAGTGACTCCGGGGGTCCTGCCTCCTTTTCCATGTATACTGCCCGGTGTTTGGGGGTCATCGCCTCTTTTCCTCATCTCCACCCACCTCCTCCAGCTGTCCTGCTCCTCCTCTTTTGTCCCCGGGGGAAAAAAATCCCTCATTTTCACCAGACAATGCTTTGCTCCAATGTCCCCTCCCCTCCTCCATTTAGTCCCCCCCCGGATCAGGGCCCCACAGAGTAGTCCCCCCTTCTCAGTCCCTCCCCAGACAGATTTTCAGCATTGTTAGGAATGAAGCTGAAATGCGTTTTTCATCCGACCCTGGCGACTGAAAAAAACGTCGCCTCCCGAAGGGCCTACAAACGGCGGTGTCAGCATGAGCTGCCACGGCTGATATAAAGTTACACAGGGGGGTACTTCTTCTCCCTGGATCTCAAAAATCTTTTAAATGGCCTTTCTTGTTATACAGTCGGTCAACCTGTGCAGGCTGGAATTCCAGCGGGTGGAACATCGCATATCAGAGTGTGTTGGGGGGGCCCGTTCTGCCGCGAACTCAGGGGGTTTCCCCGGGTTTGGATAAAGTGGACAAAGTGCATGAACTTTTCCCCTGGCCATTTTCAGAATTTTTGAAGTCGGGGGGAAGTTCGGGAAACCCTTTTTAAAAAACCAGATTGAAACACGTCGCCATGCCGGGCTCAGGGACCACCCCCCTTGGTGCACGGGAACCATTTTCCCTCCCATTTTGTCACCATGGTTCCCAAATTTTTGCAGTTGGACGGAGAAAGCCACACATCGATTTCTTGCTGCATGACGCGGAGCAGTTCCCCCCCCTGTGTGACTTCGTTGCCGAGGCAAGCCAGTGTAGAACTGGTGACCGCTGTGCCCTACAAAGTGGTTTTAGGAGCAGTACTTGTGGAGGCTGAGATGGTGGTGGGGGTGGGGGAGGAGGGGCGGACTTGGGCGAGAGGGCAGCAGTTTGACAACGTGGAGGAAAAGCGGCGTTTCCGTCCAATTTGTTGGGTGCCTGGGCGGGAAAGCACATTCACCCATGGGCCGTAAAGGACATTTTTGGGCCCTGACCGTATTACAGCTCCGACGTCCTGGGGGCCGTGCCCCTTGGAACAAACTGATAAGTCGGGATAACCCACCTTCGGGTTCTCATATTTTGTGTGTTTGGTACTGCCTTTTTGAAAAAAATTTTTACGGTTGGAATTCCATCTGGGCCCCGGCACAACCCCAAGCCGGGAAGGTGCAACCACCTTTTGGGAAAGGGAGGGACTGCAATCCCAACAACTTGGACAGGACCCCGGTCAGCTGCGCACTTGGGATGGTTGGACCCCAACTTTTTGTCTCTTTGCAATCGCCTCGCTAAAGGGACTGCGGGCGCCATGATAGGAGGAGCGGGATCTGGACCAGGAATGATGTCAAAAGAAACAGCCCCCCTTTGCGGGGTGGTGGGCTTGACTGGTGCAATGGCATGGTGCCATGGGCGCTGCTGCTGGTTGCGCGGCGGCAAGATGGACCACCACACTGAGCCACGTTTCTCCCAGGCCACCGGATGGTGCGCGCATGTGTTAAAGCGGGGCGGGGTGCCAAATGTTAGTCCCGGCCACTTTTCACTTTTCCCCCACAGATTCTACTTAAACCCCAATTTTTGGCTCCCCCGGTTCTTGAAAAAAAAATGCCACACCGCCGGTATTGATTTTACCCCCAAACGTCCGCACTGAGTGACGTGGGGCGCTCCTGCTACACCCTGTCCGCTACTTTCTTGGACCTGCGAAGGGGGTTTTTTTTTCCCCGGGGGCCGTTTGGGTCCCGACCTCACACTGTGCTACCCGGACTCACGGCCACCGCCCACTTGCTGCTCCCTGCTGCCTGACGTGCAAGCTGACCCCCCTCTTCTCCTGACATGATAAAGCCATTTCACCGGGCTTCCCAAAGTGCGGTCGGCTACTATATCTATTTGTGTTTCATCGTCCCGCTGCCCTCATCCCCGGTTTTGGGTTTAGAAACTCCCCCTCAAAACTACCTCCATGCCACTCTCCACATTATATTTGCCACCTATGCAAGAAGCGGGAATTTTGGCCCCCATTTCTTCGCTGCCAAGTAGCTGCTGATGCCCTTTTAAAATTGTTCATCCCGCTTATAGTGGCGTGAGCCCAGAACATGTAGATCTCTGGCTGGGGGAACCGGGAGGGACAAGGGGGCGTGAGGCGGGTGAGGGCCGCTGACCCGCTCCCGGGCCATGCCAACTAAGGGTTTTTTCTGGGGGTTCCCCCCCGTTTCTTGCTGGGGTTGCAGATGTCACTGGGAGGAAGAGGATGCCCTAGTCAACAATCAAAAACCCCCTTTGGGGGTTTGTGAAAAAACCACGGCCGCTGATGACACCCCAGTTGTGGACTCACCGATTGCCCCCGCGCGACTCCCCTTGCTGTGCTGCGCCCGGGGGCCCTGTTCCGGGAATGTTTGGCACTGCACCCCCCACAGGTGCAGAGCCTGCCACCTCTCTGTCTGCCATACTGTTTGTTCTAAAAGACAGACATGTTTGTGATGATATCTGTATATGAAAAAATAACACCGTTTTTTTGACTCCAATAACCCAGTAAAAGCTTGGGTAACCCCTTGGGTAAAATTGCGCTCCACAAATGGCCCGGAAAAATTTACTTGTATTCCCTTTTAAAAAACCCGTGTGTTTTACTAATGTAAAAAGCCAAATAGTTTAATTTAAACCTTTGGAATGAATTTTTTTACGGGGGAAATTTATATATTTTTGGGGTTGGAAAGACGGTTATTTTTGTCGACACCAGCAAAACAACGCTTAATTAACCTGGATTAATTTCGCCAAAGAATTGAGCCGCACAAAATAGTAGCTTTTTAGCGTGTTACAATTTCGTGTTTTTATGCCACACAACAAGAGATACTTGAATTAACCTTTGCTTGTGAATTTGGTACAGGAAAAATTTATATTTTTTGGCGTTGAAAAAGAGGTTTATTTTTTTCAGACACCAGCAAAAAAAAACGTTAATTAAAACCCCGGATGTTATTTCGCCCAAAAAATTTAGCCGCACAAACTAGTAGCTTTGTAGGGGTTAGAATTGGTGTTTTCTATGCCACAAACAAAGAGATACGTTGTTTAAATTAACCTTTTCTTGTGAATTAGGCTACGAAAAAATTTATATATTTTTGGGGTTGAAAAAGATGGTTTTTTGGGTCAGCACCCATCAAAACACGCTTTTATTAACCCCTGGGGTGTAAAAGGGCGGAAAGAAATTGACGCACAAACAGTAGCTTTTTAGCGTGTTACAAAAAGTTGTTTTCTCGCCACAAAACAAAAAGATACAGTTGTAATTAACCTTGCTTGTGAATTAGGTACAGGAAAAATTTATATAATTTTGGCTTTTAAAAAAGACGGTTTTTTGGGGTCAGCCACCAGCAAAACACCTTAATTAAATGGGTTAAAAATTTCGCCAAAGAATGACCCCCCCAAAAAATTCTTTTGTAGGTGTTAAAAATTTTTTTTTTTTTTTTTATTTTTTTTTTTTTGTTTTTTTTTTTTTTTTTTTTTTTTGGCTTTTTTTTTTTTTTTTCTCATTTTTTTTTTTTTTTTTTCTTTTTTTTTTTTTTTTTTTTTTTTTTTGTTGGAAAAATTAGGTACAGGAAAAAAAATTTTATATTTATTTGGGGTTGAAAAAAAATGGTTTTTGGGGGAACACCCGCAAAACAACGCTTAAATTTAAACCCCTGGTGTAAATTTTCGCCCAAAGAATTGGCCCCACAAAATTTGTAGTTTTGAACGTGTTACAATTTCTGTTTTTTTACGCCACACAACAAGAGTACAGTTGTAATTAAAACCCTTTGCTTGTGAATTTTTCTACAGGAAAAAATTTTTTATATTTTGGTTGAAAAAAGGTTTTTTTGTTAGCAACCCCAAAACAACCCTTAATTAACCCCTGGTGTAAATTGCGCCAAAGAATTAGCCACTAAAAAAAGTAGTTTTTTTGCGGTTACAATTGGTGTTTTTACGCCACACAACAAAGATACTTTTTTAATTAACCTTTTCTTTTGAAATTTGGCTACAGGAAAAATTTAAAATATTTTTAGGCATTAAAAAAAGCCCGGGGTTTTTGGGGGTCAGCACACCAGCAAAACAAAGCTAAAAAATTTAACCCTGGAATTTAAATTTTGCGCAAATACAAATTGAAAAGCCCAAAAAAGAAGTGTTTTGTATTGTAAAAAAAACCCGTTTCTTTAAATGAATACAACAGGGAAATGGCTTAGATCCCCCTTTATATTGTGTTATGCAGTGCAGTGCCGCACACGGATTTTAAACCAATCCCCCAAAAAAATTTGAAAAAGAACATTAGAGACAGTTCTGAGACAAGTGGACCCCACAGAAATTGCTATATAAAATCAATTTTTCGTAAAAGGGTATCAGCCGCGGGGAGCACCCCCCCTGATTTTGTCGGAGGGGCGGTATAGCTCCCCCGCGTCGGCCCGGATTATTAGTGCGGTGACGTCACTGAAAACCCCGGGCTCTGATTTGGGTTCAAACCCCTGACATGTCTGCAGGCTATGCCCTTCTTCCTCCCAAAAAGTGCTTTGCCCCATGTGCGCCATGTGCTCGCAGCCCTTTTATCAATCAAAAAACACACTTGTTCACCGAAAATACCCCCAAATTCGCTTCGTTCCGAACCCTTTTTTTCCTGAAATTCTAAATGAATTCCACTTCGTTTGAATCAATTCGCCCATCTCTAGTCGGGGGTTGTGAGATACAGCATAACATGATCCCTTTGGGAAAAAAATGTACTTTTAAGTGGGATTTCTCCCTACAATTTTTAACATGGCTGTGTTTTTATTTTTTAATTTTTTTTTGGGGCAGGGGAGTGTGAGAAACACTATAATCATGGGGCCCTTTGGGAACAGAAATTGGCTTTTAAGTGGCATTTCTCCCCCACAATTTTTAAAAGTGCTGAGAAGTAATTTTTTAATTTTTTGGGGGGCATGTTGCTTTTTAAAAACAGCAAAAAACAGGTCTGTTATAAAAAAAATGTTGTTTCTAACAGACATTTGGTTTACAATTGTCAAAAGTGGTCAAGTGTCGTTTTTTAATTTTTTTGGGGGTTTTTTCTGTGACATGCAGCACACAGGTCCTATTGTAAAAATGTGGTTTCTAACAGACTTTGTTCTTCACAATTGTCAAGGGGGGCTCAAGGGTGATGGTGCTTCAGAAAACGGAATAGGTAGGACACTGTTAATGGACACTATTTCAAAATGACTTGTTTTTTTCAAGACTTTAACTAGTAGCAATCCCGTATTGAGAAAAAACCCATTTAATACAATTAAAAAAAAAAAGAAAAAAGATGGGTGGGATTTCCCTCCCATTTTAAAAAAGGGGTTTTCTAGAATTACCTACTAAAAAACTTGCATTAAAAATAGCTGGTACAAAAATTTCCCTTTTAATTGTACAAGGGGGAACAGAAAATGACCCGATTTAGGTTTTTCAGAGGACAGGAGTATGGGGCAGACAGAGAACAAAAAACAGAGCCATTTCTCCCCAAAGTTTTGTAAAAAACGAAAAAAAGAAAGCCAAGATAAAGGCACCCGGGTGGAACGGGAAAACAACCACCGTTTTTCCAAGTGAATCAATTTGGTCCCACTCATACGGGGGCAAAACGAAACCCCGGTCTTGATGGTACTGTAAAGGCTGGAGGTCTTACCTCACACTTCGGGTTCCGCACTCTGCTTTAGCAGACTGTTTTTGTTTTCTGTGTCATAAGGGCATTTTTTACCGTGTTAATAGATGAAGGACCCGCCTGGGGTCTCACCCCACCCACGTAACTGGCCCTGGCACTGAACCCGGTGTAATAGATGACAGACGCTAGCTGGGCTCTCACCCCACCACTGTAAGTTGGCCCTGATGGACCTCCCTGTTAACAGATGGCTTAAAGCAGCACTGGGGGCTCACCGTTAGGGGCAATCGGGGAAAACTTAAATTTCTCTAAAAAATCAGATTTGAAAAAGGTGATTTTTGTGGGTTAAGTTGTCAAAAAGGGCTCCAGGGGGACAAAAATTGCACAATTTGAGGCTTAAAAATTTTTGGGGGTGGAGTCACTATGGGGTCGCATCATTTGATTCCCCGGGGAGTCTGTCCTAATCACTGAAGAAGGATTTTGGGGGAAAAATGAAACCTGAATTGATTGGTGAATCCCTCTCAGAAGCAAATGTCTTCTAATAAGAAGTGTTTTGGAGTTTGGACATTTTTATTTCTTATGGGTTGTGGGACGAATTAACAAACTACACGTGTAAAAAAAAACCTTTGAAAACTGCAGGGGGGGTGTATGTTGTATGTTATCACACTTGAAAAAAAAGCAAAATGATAATAAAGTAAAAATATAAATAAAATTCCCTAAATAAATTTGAAAAAAAATGTCAGTTACCAAAAATTACTAAATGGGCAGTCACTTACAAAAAAGCAATGCCACTTTGTGATCTGTGGGTCAAACAGGCTTAGGGGTATGCGTGGACAGGAAGGTATAGTAATGTCCAGTGAAACTAAAATGGTGGGTTTAAGACCCTTTTTTCCGGCACTTTTTAATCTGTGGGTCAGCTGGTTTTGGGGCTATGCTGTGGCCCAGGACAGGTTAGTCAAGTCCAGTGAAACAAAAAAGGTGGTTGAAAGATTCCTTTTTCCGCACTTTATAATCGTGGTCGACAGGTTTAATGGTCATTCTGCTACGGACAGATATAGTAATGCCAGTTCAACTAAAAAGGGGGTTTAAAAAATCCCCTTTTTTGGGACTTTTTAAACTGGGGTCAAACAGGTTTAAAGGTCATTCTGTGGTACGGGCGTATAGTCAAAGTCCCGTTCAACTAAAATGGTGGTTTAAAGACTCCTTTTTCCCGGGACTTTTTAAATCTGGGGGGGCTGCAGGTTTGGGGGCTCTGCTGGTTCCAAAGGGATATTCAATGTCCGTTCAAGTAAAATGATGTTTAAATCATACTGCCTTCTGGCCTTTTTTCAATTTGTGGGTGATGCAGGTTTAAGGGTCAGGCTGTGGTACAAGACAGGGTAGTGAATGGGGCTGTGACTTTTTTCGTGGTTTTATAAACCCAAGGTTTTGCCTAAGATTAGCATGTTCCCTTTGACTGTTGTGGAGTTTAAACCCGCTCTCCTCCCCGTTTTTGGGGGTAATAAAGAAGGTGTTGTTCCCCTCCATAGACTTTAATGGTCATCGGCGATAATTATTATCGACTATCGGAAATCGTCTTGATAAATTTCCGTATCACTATCGACCCATGAGTATCAACGTAATCGCTCCACTAGTGGTAACCATACATCCTCCACTAGGTGGACAGAACGCTGCACCCTTAAATTGAATCTATTCACATAGCATGCAAAAAGCAAAAAAGCCACTACCATACGTTGGGAGACTCTACAGATGCAAAAATTTCCCCTAAAACAGCCGCTCGCACATCCTCCTGCATGAGGGGGGGGGTCTGGTATTCCTTGCATCCCGTCCCCAGTACTGTTGGGCAAAAATATTTTCACATACTGGAAAAAAATCAAATATGAGGTATTTGGGTTAACATAAAGGCCATATATTGTATGCCTGCAAACCCCTTTACGGGTCCTCTTTATTGCAGGTCCCTACACTCCCCTTTAAAAAACACAAAATACACGAAAAAAGGGGGAAAAATTTTTTCCAAAAAAAAAAAACAAAATTGGGGCCATATCACTGTGAAAAGTGAGAGAGATGAACACAGACGGAGGGAACATAGGGCCCCCATGCATTAAAGAAAAATACCCCCGGTGCAGCTTTGGGAGGTAACCATAATCCTTTCCCCTAGGTGGGCAGAAAGCTGCACCTTAGATTTTGGGACAAGTTTATTTCCATTACATGGCTAAAAAGGAGCCTTACATATTTAAATCATTGGGGTGTGTAATACCTTATAAATAACAGTCACCAAATAATCCCGATACTGGAGCATATATACCATACAATTTTTACTAAAAAAATTAAAAAACTCCTACAAAACCCAAAACCCCAAAACGATTCACTTTACTTATTAAAAAATACTCCCAGACCATGACAAAATGCACCCCACATGTGATATCGGTTTTAAAAGGCTCTGAAAACGTTTTTTTAACGCATACAGTGACCATATATGGTAAAAAAATTTTGTATGTAGACGCTGTGCAGAAATAAATTTATAACCCGCATTGCTTTAGTGACTTACAGGAAAGTTTTTCTTCTCCATCCCGCCCTGCCCTGACGGGGCTTCTCCCGGTAAAACTTTCACTGCAAATTAGAATTTACAAAACAAACATATTAGATCCCCACGATCAGCAC
>JAODAL010040474.1:0-36867 GCA_025379985.1 Phyllomedusa bahiana
GGGGGACATGGGCTACGTATATGGGAAAAAGGGCTACCTTATGATGCACATGGCTACCTGTATGAGGACATGATACCTGTTGTACATGGCTACCCGTAGATGGGGCAATTGACTACCTGTATGGTGGGAAGACTCCGTATGGTGGGACATGGACACCTTATGAAAAATCTCCTTATGATGGGCTCTACTTAATGGGCAGGGGTCCTGTTTGAGGCACAGGCACCTGTAGAGAACATGGGCTACCTTATGATGCCCCATGGACTACCTTATATAAATGGCTACCTGTTTGTGGACATGGATACCCGTATTGACACATGGCTCCTGTAGGAGCATGGTTACCTGTATGATGACACATGGAATACCTGTATGATGACACATGGACTACCTGTATGATGGCACATGGATTACCTGTATGATGACACATGGACTACCTGTATGATGACACATGGACTACCTGTATGATGACACATGGATTACCTGTATGATGGCACATGGACTACCTGTATGATGGCACATGGACTACCTGTATGATGGGACATGGACTACCTGTATGATGGCACATGGACTACCTGTATGATGGGACATGGACTACCTGTATGATGGGACATGGACTACCTGTATGATGACACATGGACTACCTGTATGATGACACATGGATTACCTGTATGATGGGACACGGAATACATGTATGATGGGATATGGACTACCTGTATGATGACACATGGACTACCTGTATGATGGGACATGGACTACCTGTATGATGGCACATGGACTACCTGTATGATGACACATGGACTACCTGTATGATGGCACATGGACTACCTGTATGATGGCACATGGACTACCTGTATGATGACACATGGACTACCTGTATGATGACACATGGGCTACCTGTATGATGGCACATGGGCTACCTGTATGATGACACATGGACTACCTGTATGATGAGACATGGACTACCTGTATGATGGCACATGGACTACCTGTATGATGAGACATGGACTACCTGTATGATGAGACATGGACTACCTGTATGATGGGACATGGACTACCTGTATGATGAGACATGGATTACCTGTATGATGGCACATGGACTACCTGTATGATGACACATGGACTACCTGTATGATGGCACATGGACTACCTGTATGATGACACATGGACTACCTGTATGATGAGACATGGACTACCTGTATGATGGCACATGGACTACCTGTATGATGGCACATGGACTACCTGTATGATGGGACATGGACTACCTGTATGATGGGACATGGACTACCTGTATGATGGCACATGGACTACCTGTATGATGAGACATGGATTACCTGTATGATGAGACATGGATTACCTGTATGATGGCACATGGACTACCTGTATGATGGCACATGGACTACCTGTATGATGGCACATGGACTACCTGTATGATGACACATGGACTACCTGTATGATGACACATGGACTACCTGTATGATGACACATGGACTACCTGTATGATGGGACATGGACTACCTGTATGATGACACATGGACTACCTGTATGATGGGACATGGACTACCTGTATGATGGCACATGGACTACCTGTATGATGACACATGGACTACCTGTATGATGACACATGGACTACCTGTATGATATAACACATGGATTACCTGTATGATGACACATGGACTACCTGTATGTTGTCACATGGACTACCTGTATGATGGCACATGGACTACCTGTATGATGACACATGGACTACCTGTATGATGACACATGGACTACCTGTATGATGACACATGGGCTACCTGTATGATGACACATGGACTACCTGTATGATGGCACATGGGCTACCTGTAACCCTGACTCTTCTATGCACTTTTGGATTCCATGTATATTTTGATTCCATGCATATTTTGCATTCAAGTTTACCTTTGCTGTGTGGTGCATCAGGTCTCCAGTCTATGGACACCCTCTCCCTCATGTTGCACTCCGTAAAGCTGTGACCTCCCAGATACTCTACCTTATGACCTTGTTGATTGTCTCAGCCTGTCCTGACCTGTACCTGTTATAAATACCCTTATGATGCACATCTAGCCCTTTTCTAAGATAAGGTTTGGGATGATCTGTATTCAGGTTAACCTCTGGGCCACTACGAGTTGAGCACTATCGGACTCCTCTCACTTCAGACTGTAGGCTCTTACCTGAGGACGCATACTGTCCTTATGTGCTGTCTGCCTTTGTTGACCATTCAACCAATGTTCACGAAGTACCTTACCTGCCCTGACCTTCTGCTACTGACCTGACCATGTCTCTGCCTGTTCCCTTGGCACCATGCTTGCATAACTGTCATCACGAGTGACCATGGTGGGGGTACGTCTGATTCGCTGAGTAATACAGAATCCTGAACAAGGAGCAAAGTCCTGATTCCTACTGCACAAGCATATTAAGATAAGGAGCTCCTTAGAATTGTCTCTGTCAAGGGTTGCAAGATACAAAGGTATAAAAGTTTATACAAAAAGTTTTTAAGCCATAATATTCTCTAATGAAAGGAAGGGAATCTTAAAGAAAAATATGAGATAGACACCAAAGTCCGGTGATGGAAGGAAGCGGTAGTTTAGCTCCCTTGATTAAATGTCAGTGGGCAGCCTCCATCTAGAAATCATAGGAATTACACAATAGTATAATCTCCGTGAAACGGCCGCCAGTAAAAACAGGAAAAAAATCATAAACTGAGCAAATAATGTTATTAAAGCCGAGGAAAATGCACCTTTCCAAGGGCACGAGAGGAAGAGTCATTACTGGCTGACAGCGATCGGCGCGGATAGAAGAGTTACGGCCCAAACTATGCATAAAGACCGCCGGAAAATCACTGCTCAAGGACACCCGATAAAGGGAGCCACAAATGAGAAGTGCTGCGAAATATTTCACTTCACTACGGAAACCAAAGACTTCAAATGTAACAAACCCTCCAGGAGATGCAACAATTCGCAGCAATGTAACACAACACATGTAGCCTCGGCAAACCACACGCCACGTGGAGGAGGCGGCATGGTGGCATTTGGATCCCCACCAAAATCCGGAGAAGACAGGACTCTCTCTTTGTGGCACCTTATGTTGGAGATATTCTTCCCTACAAGATCTCAATATTGTGACTTTTTTCTGCTGTATGATGTTTTGGGGCCCAAATGCCAAATCTGTAACGCAGCCGCCACCTATCATGCATGCCTCCCAACCACCCCGAATCCAATGGGACAGTCCCAGATTCAAGGACTATCATGGATGCCTCCCACCCACCCCGAATCCAATGGGACAGTCCCAGATTCAAGGCTTATCATGCATGGCTCCCAACCACCCCGAATCCAACGGGACAATCCCAGATTCAAGGCTTATCATGCATGCCCACCAACCACCCCAAATCCAATGGGACAATCCCAGATTCAAGGACTATCATGCATGTCTCCCAACCACCCCGAATCCAATGAATCCCAGATTCAAGGACTATTCATGCAATGCCTCCCAACCCACCTCCAAATCCTGGGACATGTCCCAGATTCAGAGGCGATCAGCATGCTTGATCCACCACCCAAAATCCAAGGGATAGTCCCAATTTTCAAGGCCTATCATGCATGTTATTCATCACCACACGATCCCAAAGTCTTTTCATGCGATAGTGGCCCAGATTCAAGGCACCTATCATGCATGCCTACCCCCCACCCCGAATCCAATGGGATAGTCCCAGATTCAAGGCTATCATGATCCTCCCACCCACCCCGAATCCAATGGGATAGTCCAGTTCAAGGCTATCATGATGCCCCACCAACCACCCCAATCCAATGGGACATATCCCAGATTCAAGGCTTATCATGCATGCTTCCCAACCACCCGAATCAGCAATGGGATAGATCCCAGATTCAAGGCCTACCATGCATGCCTCCCAACCACCCCAATCCAATGGGATAGTCCTAGATTCAAGGCTTATCATGGATGCCCACCAACCACCCCGAATCCAATGGGATAGTCCCATATTCAAGGCTTATCATGCATGCCTCCCAACCACCCCGAATCCAATGGGATAGTCCCAGATTCAAGGCCTATCATGCATGCCTCCCAACCACCCCGAATCCAATGGGATAGTCCCAGATTCAAGGCCTATCATGCATGCCCCACAACCACCCCGACTCCAAGGGGATAGTCCCAGATTCAAGATCTATCATGCATGCCCCCCAACCACTCCGAATCCAATGGGATAGTCCCAGATTCAAGGACTATCATGCATGCTTATCAACCACCCCGAATCCAATGGGATAGTCCCAGATTCAAGGACTATCATGCATGCCTCCCAACCACCCCGAATCCAACGGGATCGTCCCAGATTCAAAATCTATCATGCATGCCCCCCAACCACTCCGAATCCAATGGGATAGTCCCAGATTCAAGATCTATCATGCATGCCTCCCAACCACCCCGAATCCAATGGGATAGTCCCAGATTCAAGGCCTATCATGCATGCCTCCCACCCACCCCAAATCCAATGGGATAGTCTCAGATTCAAGGCCTATCATGCATGCCTCCCACCCACCACAAATCCAATGGGATAGTCTCAGATTCAAGGCCTATCATGCATGCCCCCCAACCACCCCAAATCCAATGGGATAGTCCCAGATTCAAGGCCTATCATGTATGCCTCCCAACCACCCCAAATCCAATGGGACAATCCCAGATTCAAGGCCTATCATGCATGCCCATCAACCACCCAAATCCAATGGGACAATCCCAGATTCAAGGCCTATCATACCATACCCAAAAAAACCCCACAAAAAATGTATAGATCTTGGGACAAGATAAAACATAACTTTTATTATAAGACAGTTAAGAAGATAAGAACATTCCCTAACACACAAAACCATACAAAAACTCCTAAACAAACTATGGGTACCTAACCAAAAAATTGGATTAGCCACCCAAATAAGGGCGCCCCCAAACAGGAACCTAAACTAGACAGGCCCTAGAATGCCCTAACAAAGTAAAAAAATCAAATGCACTGAGCGGGCATATAGGGACTAAAGAGTAGAGAGATAGCCCAGAGTAAGCCTATAATACCAATAAATACATCAATTTCATTGGGTCCATGAAAGTCTAACTGGGGAACTTTTTTAAAAAAACAGAAGCACTACAAAAACATGACAGTCCTAAATTCCATCCCCTGGTGCGTGTAGGGGATGGAGTTCTGGCCCCAAAATATGATCCTTGGAGATATAGGCACCAGTGCAGAACAATCTCCAGAGGGTTGGTTCTCTGTCCCCCATCCCAGTATATTGTGCAAAAGTGGAGCCTATTCCCCCCAATATTGTGTTATGCAGCCTAGTGCCAACAGAAAACACAACCCCCAACTATTAGGGTAGAGGCGTCGATGTAGTGACTGGTACAGGGTAGAGGCATCAGTGTAGTGTACAGGTAAGGGATCAGGTAGTGACTGTACAGGTGGGATCTGTAGTGACTGGTACAGGGGATTGAGCAATAAAGTGTATGACTGGTACAGGTAGAGGCATCATGTAGTGACGTGGGGGTTACAGGGAGATGGCGAAAGGAAGGCATCAGTAGTGACGGGGTAACAGGTAGACGGATCATTGAAAGGGGACAGGTACGTAGAGTGCACGTGTAGTGACGGTAACATGGTAGAGGCGTACATCGGGTGTATGACTGGTACAGGGTAGAGGCATCAGTGTAGTGACTGGACAGGTAGAGGATCAGGGTAGGAAGGATCGTGAGTGACTGGTACAGGTAAAGCATCGGTGTAGTGACTGGTACAGGGTAGAGGCATCGTGTAGTTGACAGGGAAAGGATCATGTAGTGACTGGTACAGGGTAGAGGACGTGTAGTGACTGGACAGGTAGGGGTCAGTGTAGTGACTGGTACTGGGTAGAGGCATCAGTGTAGTGACTGTACAGGTAAGGGATCAGTGTAGTGACTGGATACAGGTAGAGCATCTTAGTGACTGGTACAGGGTAGAGGCATCGTTAGTGACGTACGGTAGCATCGTGAGTGTACAGTTAGGGCACTTGTGAGTGACTGGTACAGGTAGAGGCATCGTGTAGTGACTGGTACAGGGTAGAGGGATCAGTGTAGTGACTGGTACAGGTTAGAGGCATCAGTGTAGTGTACAGGGTAGAGGGATCACTGTAGTGACTGTTACAGGTAGAGGCATCAGTGTAGTGACTGGAACAGGGTAGAGGCATCAGTGTAGTGACTGGTACAGGGTAGAGAACTCGTAGTGACTGGTACAGGGTAGAGGCATCAGTGTAGTGACTGGTACAGGGTAGAGGTATCAGTGTAGTGACTGGTACAGGGTAGAGGCATCGGTGTAGTGACTGGTACAGGGTAGAGGCATCAGTGTAGTGACTGGTACAGGGTAGAGGCATCAGTGTAGTGACTGGTACAGGGTAGAGGCATCAGTGTAGTGACTGGTACAGGGTAGAGGCATCAGTGAAGTGACTGGTACAGGGTAGAGGCATCAGTGTAGTAATTGGTACAGGGTAGAGGCATCAGTGTAGTGACTGGTACAGGGTAGAGGCATCAGTGTAGTGACTGGTAAAGGGTAGAGGCATCAGTGTAGTGACTGGTACAGGGTAGAGGCATCAGTGTAGTGACTGGTACAGGGTAGAGGCATCAGTGTAGTGACTGGTACAGGGTAGAGGCATCAGTGTAGTGACTGGTACAGGGTAGAGGCATCAGTGTAGTGACTGTACAGGGTAGAGGCATCAGTGTAGTGACTGGTACAGGGTAGAGGCATCAGTGTAGTGACTGGTACAGGGTAGAGGCATCAGTGTAGTGACTGGTACAGGGTAGAGGCATCAGTGTAGTGACTGGTGCAGGGTAGAGGCATCAGTGTAGTGACTGGTACAGAATAGAGGCATCAGTGTAGTGACTGGTACAGGGTAGAGGCATCAGTGTAGTGACTGGTACAGGGTAGAGGCATCAGTGTAGTGACTGGTACAGGGTAGAGGCTCGTGTAGTGACTTGTACAGGGTAGAGGCATCCGTGTAGTGACTGGTACAGGGTAGAGGCATCAGTGTAGTGCCTGGTACAGGGTAGAGGCATCAGTGTAGTGAATGGTACAGGTTAGAGGCATCCGTGTAGTGACTGGTACAGCGTAGAGACATTATCAGTTGTAGTGACTGGTACAGGGTAGAAGATATCAGTGTAGTGGACTGGCACAGGGTAGAGGCATCAGTGTAGTGGCGGGTGCAGGGTAGAGGCATCGGTGTATTGACTGGTACAGGGTAGAGGGGCATCGGTGTAGTGACTGGTACAGGTTGAAGCATCGGTGTAGTGACTGGTACAGGTAGAGGATCGGTGTGTGGAACTGGTACAGGTAGAGTCATAATCGGATTCATTCTACTAGAACAGGGAGAGCACGTAGTGACGCGGTAAGCATCGGTGAGACTGGTACAGGGAGAGGATCGTGTAGCTGTACGGGAGAGATCGGGTATGCTGGACAGGGTAGAGGCATCGTGTAGGAGGACAGGGTGAGGCATCGTGAGGACGAGGTAAGGCACGGTGTGTGTAAGGGTAGAGCATCAGTTAGTGAGTCAGGAGAGGCATCGTGAGTGACTTAGGTAGAGCATCGGTAGTGACGGTACGGTAGAGGCATCGTGTAGACTGTACAGGTAAGCACGTGAGGACTGGTACAGGGTAAGCATCGGTGAGTGACGGTACGGTAGAGCACGGTGATGACTGGTACAGGGTAGAGGCATGGTGGTACAGGTAGAGGCATGGTGTAGTGACGAACAGGGTAGAGGCATCGGTGTGTGACTGTACAGGTGAGGCATCGGTTGATGTACAGGGAAGGACATGTAGTGACGTACAGTAGAGGATCAGTGAGGACTGTAAGGGTGACATGTAGTACTGTACGGTGCATCGTGTAGTGATGAGGGTAGAGGCATGGGTATACTGTTACGGTAGATTCTCTCTCTACATGCAAGTCAAGTCAGAGTGGTACCAGATCAGCAAGAGATTAGACTTGACTTCTTCCTAACCAGACAGCAGGGAGGTTGATACCTCACCAGATGCCCGGCGTGCTTATCTGATCACCAACCTCCATTCATTATGTGATCGGAGTCACTTTCTTAGTCCAGAATGCAAAGAAAAAAGATGAAGAACAAAAATCCAGTAAAGTTCTTTCTTCTTAAATCTGCATTTTTATAATGGAAAATGTTAGGAGCTCAGAAAAATAATAGATGACTGTTAACTGAAATCTAATCACAGTTCAGTCGTCCATAAGAATTGAATTACTTTTTTTCCTTTATCCTAATTTGATTTTTGCCTTCACTTAATCACAGAACTGATACAACTTCCATGAACAGACGTGCCTAAGAGTAAACGCTGGAGCCAGAACCTTTACTATGCGAGGGTAGAGCCGTCCAAATGTAAGATATGGGCACCGATCAGCCGTAACCGACACACCACTGCCCGGGGAAGGAAAGAACTGGACTCAACTGGTGACAATGGTGCCCGTCGGGAGCTCAGTCACAGGGATCTTGGGCTTCTTCTTTACCTCTCTCACCAAGGCTCTTCTCCCACCATTGCTTAGTTTGGCTGGACGGCCGGGTCGAGGAGGAGTTGTGGTCGTCTCAAACTTCTTCCATTTTAGGATTATAGAGGCCACTGTGCCTTTAGGAACCTTGAGGGCTGCAGAAATTCTCTTGTAACCTTGGCCAGATCTGCGCCTTGCCACAATTCTGTCTCTGAGCTCCTTGGGCAGTTCCCTAGACCTCATAATTCTCATGTGCTCTGATATGCACTGTGAGCTGTGAGGTCTTATATAGACAGGTGTGTGCCTTTCCTAATCAAGTCCAATCAGTTTAATTAAACACAGCTGGACTCCAATGAAGGAGTAGAACCATCTCAAGGAGGATCAGAAGGAAATGGACAGCATGTGAGTTAAATATGAGTGTCACAGCAAAGGGTCTGAATACTTATGACCAGGTGATATTTCAGTTTTTCTTGTTTAATAAATTTGCAAAAATATCTACATTTCTGGGTTTTTTTCAAGATGGGGGGGGGGTGCAGAGAGTACATTAATGAGCCTAAAAAAATGAACTTTTTGGATCTTGCCAAATGGCTGCAATGAAAGAAAGAGTGAAAAAATTAAAAGGGTCTGAATACTTTCCGTACCCACTGTATGTCTATAAGACTGGGTGAGAGCATCTCCAAAGCGGTCTCGTGGGGTTATTCTGATGTGTAGTGGTCAGCACCTACCAAAAGTGATCCAAGGAAGGGCGACAACTGTCATGGAAGCCCAAGGTGCATTGATGAAGACTTAACCATCTGGTCCAATCCCACAGAAGAGTTACTGGAGCGCTAAACAAATTCCTCCTGGTTATGATAGGAAGGTGTCAGGAGACACAGGGGCATCGCAGCTTGCTGTCTATGGGGCCCGGAGCCACAGACCGGTCACAGGGTTCATGCCGATCCCTGTCTGCCACCCACAGTGTCTACCATAAGCATCAGAACTGGAGCATGCAGCAATGGAGGAAGGCGGCCTCGTTTAACAACTCAAGATTTCCATCAAATGGATGACCGGGTGCAAGTGCGTCACTTACCTGGGGAAGTGATGCATTATGGGAAGAAGACAAGATGGCAGAGGTAGTGTGATGTTCTGCTGGGGGGGTCCTGGCATCATGTGGATGTTACTGTGACATATACCCCTGACCTAACATTGAACAGACCATGTCCTCCCTTTCATGGCAGCAAGATAATGGCAGGGGCCCTTTTCAGCAGACAATGCCCAAGGGGCCACACTGCACGGACTGTCCACGAAGGAAGAAACTGACAAAGATGAAAGTGATGACTTAGTTTCCAAATTAGCAGAGGTGCAGTGACACCCGTCTGCTCCGGAGCCCCATACACAGTAGGGTTAGCAGAGCTGCAGTGACATCCATCTGCTCCGGGTCCCATACACAGTAGGGTTAGCAGAGGTGCAGTGACATCCGTCTGCTCCAGGCCCCATACACAGTAGGGTTAGCAGAGGTGCAGTGACATCCGTCTGCTCCAGGCCCCATACACAGTAGGGTTAGCAAGGGTCAGTGACATCCGTCTGCTCCGGGCCCATACACAGTAGGGTTAGCAGAGGTGCAGTGACATCCGTCTGCTCCAGGGCCCATACACATAGGGTTAGCAAGTGCAGTGACATCCGTCTGCTCCGGGCCCCATACACAGTAGGGTTAGCAAGTGCAGACATCCGTCTGCTCCGGGGCCCCATACACAGTAGGGTTAGCAGAGGTGCAGTGACATCCGTGTGCTCCGGGCCCCATACACAGTAGGGTTAGCAGAGGTGCAGTGACATCCGTCTGCTCCGGGGCCCCATACACAGTAGGGTTAGCAGAGGTCGAGTGACATCCGTCTGCTCCGGGCCCCATACACAGTTGGGTTAGCAGAGGTGCAGTGACATCCGTCTGCTCCGGGGCCCATACACAGTAGGGTTAGCAGAGGTGCAGTGACATCCGTCTGCTCCGGGCCCCATACACAGTAGGGTTAGCAGAGGTGCAGTGACATCCGTCTGCTCCGGGCCCCATACACAGTAGGGTTAGCAGAGGTGCAGTGACATCCGTCTGCTCCGGGCCCCAAACGTAGGGTTAGCAGAGGTGCAGTGACATCCATCTGATCCGGGGCCCCATACACAGTAGGGTTAGCAGAGGTGCAGTGACATCCGTCTGCTCCGGGGCCCCATACACAGTAGGGTTAGCAGAGGTGCAGTGACATCCATCTGCTCTGGGGCCCCATACACAGTAGGGTTAGCAGAGGTGCAGTGACATCCATCTGCTCTGGGGCCCCATACACAGTAGGGTTAGCAGAGGTGCAGTGACATCCGTCTGCTCCAGGCCCCATACACAGTAGGGTTAGCAGAGGTGCAGTGACATCCGTCTGCTCCGATGTCCAATATGCAGATGGGTTTGCTGTTGTGTTAGACACATGTAGGCCAGTGGTCCTATTGACAGTGAGCTGCTTCCCTTTAGCGTGCCCTCTGCCTTCTGGCACCTTTGTAGCTGGCGTTCACCTCTCGCATCAATGGCGCGTGGTGTCCACAGTTTTCACGTCTCATTTACAATAGCGCCATTTCTCTGCTCATGATACAGGTGCCCGAAATCCGATAATCATCCCAACTATGATAAATCGCCCCTTTTAGCCATGACAGCAACAAGGGATATGTGTGCAGACAGCCTATCACACCTTATATACCCACCAAGCCAGCGCACCTACGGGCTTCCTTCATACTATGTCCCCCGACACCAAAGGTGGTCATAATAATGTGACTCGGCCGTGCATATTGGGCAGAATAGGAGTTAACTGAACAACAAGTGAAAACAGTTTTGGACTCACAGAGAGCAGAGTAATTGCCAACCATGATCTTATCTAATGTAAACTTCTAGGTAATAGACGGAAAATGTCTCTGGTGAACATGTAAGGTGAGAATATCAGCAGCCGGACAGATGAAATCAGCGTGCCCCAAGCGACCCTGCAGAGCCACCCTGCCCAGATCAAACAAGCGACTCCTGCAGACCACCCTGCTGAGACAAGACAAGCGACTCCTGCAGAGCCGACCCGCCAGATAAGACAAGCACTCCTCAAGCCACCCTGCTGAATCAAAACAAGGACCCTGCAGAGCCGACCCGCTGATCAAGACAAGGACTCCCCGCAAGGCGACCCTGCTGAGATAAACAAGCGACCCTGCAGAGCCGCCCGCTGAGTCAAGACAAGCGATCCTGCAGACCGACCCTGCCGGGAAACAAAACAAGCGACCCTGCAAGACCACCCTGCCGAATCAAACAACGACTCCTGCAAGCCGACCCCGCTGAGTCAAGACAAGCGACTCCTGCAAGCCGACCCTGCTGAATCAAGACAAGCGACTCCTGCGAGCCGACCCGCCCAGTCAAGACAAGCACTCCTGCAGGCGACCCTGCCGCGATCAACAAGGGGACTCCTGCAGAGCCGACCCGCTGAGATCAAGACAAGGACTCCCGCAAGGCCGCCCTGCCGAGATCAAACAAGCGACCCGCAGAGCCGACCCTGCCCCAATCAAAACAACGATCCTGTAGACCACCCCGTGAGATCAAGACAAGCGACTCCTGCGAGCGACCCGCGAGTCAAGACAAGCGACTCCTGCAACCGACCCTGCTGAGTCAAGCAAGCGACGCTGCAGACCGACCCTGCCGAGATCAAGACAAGCGACTCCTGCAGAGGCGACCCTGCGGAACAAGACAAGCGCTCCCCCAAGCCACCCTGCTGAATCAAGACAACACTCCTGCGAGCCGACCCGCCCAGAACAAAACAAACGACCCTGCAAGCCGACCCGCGGAGACAAGACAAGCGACTCCCTGCAGACCGACCCTGCCGAGTCAAACAAGCGACTCCTGCAGGCCCCACCCCTTTGGGGGAACAAAACAAGCACTCCGCGAGCCCACCCCGCTGAGATCAAGCAACGACTCCCGCAGAGCCGACCCGCCAGATAAAACAAGCGACTCCGCACAGCCCACCCCGCGGAGACAAGACAAGCGACTCCTCAGAGCCGCCCGGGCCCAGTCAAGACAACGACTCCTGCAGAGGCGAAACCCCGCCCGATCAAGAAAGCGACTCCTGCAGGCCGACCCTGCCGAATAAGACAAGCGAACCCGCAGAGCCACCCTTTCCCCAGATCAAAACAAGGACTCCTGCAAGCCGACCCGCCGAGATCAAGACAGGCTCCCCGCAAGCCCTGCCGAGATCAAAACAACGACCCTGCGGCCGACCCTGCCGAGATCAAGACAAGCGACTCCTGCAAGCCCACCCGTAATCAAGACAAGCGACTCCGCAAGCCGACCCCGCGAGATCAAAACAAACACTCCTGAAGCCGACCCTGGAGATCAAGACAAGCGACTCCTGCACAGCCGACCCCGCGGGGATCAAGCAAGCGACTCCCGCAGAGCCCACCCCTGCCCAATCAAAACAAGCGCTCCTGCAAGGGGACCGCCGCATCAAGCAAGGGCTCCTGCAGAGCCGACCCTGCCGAGATCAAGACAGCGACTCCTGCAAGCCCCACCCTGCCGAGTCAGACAAGCGACTCCTGCAGAGCCCACCCTGCCGAGATCAAGACAAGCGTCCTGCAGACGACCCTTGCGAATCAAACAACGACTCCTCAGACCCAACCCTTCCGAGATCAAGACAACGACTCCCCAAGCCACCCCGCTGAATCAAACAAGCACTCCATCCATCTGTCAAAAACTGTCTTTACAGGCAAAGGGGGAAGAAGGAACCAATCAAAAAGGGGTCTCGCTGACACCGGGCCCATGGGATGGGGATGCTGGGCCCGACTGCCTAGTTTTTTAGGAGTCAGGAACATGCTCAATTAAAAGAATATGCAATTTTCGTGTCTTGAGCCCTAAGAGCTAAATGCCCAAATCTTCCCTATTCTATCCCTACCCGCCCTGTGGGATACGGCCATGACCTTTTGCCCTATTTTATCCCCGACCTGTCTTTGGGATCTGGGCCTTTTACCTTTTTTTTGACCCTATTTTTTATCCCTGACCATGTCCTGTGGTATTGGCCTTTACCCTTTTTGACCCTATTCATCCCCGACCCTGTCCTGTGGTATCTGGCCTTGACCTTTCTGACCCTATTCTATCCCGATCCTGTCCTTTTTATCACCAAGAACCCTTATATATTCTATCCCGACCCCGTTCTTTAATATCTGACCAAGACCCCCCTAACACTATTCTATCCCTGACTCTGTCCTCTGGTTTTTAACAAACTCCTCTACCTTTTCATACCTGGCACTAACCCTGAAACATCCATAATCTACAACTTACCCTACACAGACTGCTGTTAGGACCAGTGGTGGAACTGGTGGAACCATAGCGGCTGATATTGGGCCCGTCACCACTGTTGGTCCGTGTAGCCTCACAACGCCTGGACTCTCTGTCCTGAATGTTCAGCACCATGTCTCAAGGACCTGGTCTGCAAAGTCCCATTAGCGAAGCAGAGCACCACCGGCATCCTGCCATGCTATTCAGGCTAGTTGGTCTACGGCCTCAGGCCTTAGACCTCCAGTACCAGACATCAGCTGCTAGTGCTAACGTAGGTTGGGCAGTAACGTAGGCTGGGTTTTTTTTTTCAATAGTGGGGCTCTACCTAACTCGGGCCTACATATCTATCTGGGACATACTTATCTACTTGGGGCCCATATACCTACCTAACTGGAGCCTATTTGCCTAAATGGGGCCTGTCTGCCTACTTTAGACCTACCTACAGCCTACCTACCTATGGGGCCTATCAGTGTCGGACTGGGATGTCTAGGGCCCACTGGTCGAGCTGACTCTAGGGGCCCACCAGTTGAGTTTTTCTGGGCCCATTGGTGGCGTTTATTTTAAGGGCCCACCCTACAGCTACTGTAAAGGAATGTAGAAGTCTCCTATACTCTGCTTCATGCTTTTTTCCTCTCTTTCTATGCTTTTATGCCTCTTCTGAGAATGTATATGCAGTTAAAAACAACTCCAGGTCTACCATGCTCAGGGGCACACTGGGGGTTTCCCATATTCCCCAAGCCTGGGACCTATCTATTTACATACCTTAGGCCTCTACCTACCTACCTGTTGCCCTGTCTGACTACCTACCTACTTACCTGGGATTCCCCTACCTATATGGGGCCCTGCCACCTATCTGCTTACCTACCTGGGACCTTGCCTGCCTATAGCTACCTATCTGGGGCACTGACAACCTACCTAAAGCTTATAATATGTACTTTGGCTTTATACACATAATGAAGAACTCCCGGACGAGTCTGCGTCTGACGATTACCTTCCTTTCGTCTTCAGTGCAACATTTGTAATTGAAGCAGATATATAATAAATTTACAATAGGACCATTTATTATCCAACTCTTAACATATAGGAAAAGCTAAAAACCTACTTGTATTTGTTTAGTTTGTCCGCAGTTAATATGCATCAGCGTAGGCCGGTATTTCAGTTGTAAAGTCCATTGAAGTCCATGTATCGAGGATTTAGCAGTTGATCAAGCAGAGCGTACAAATTAATGGCAGCGCAAAAACTGCCGCGAAACTGCGCCAAAAACCGCGCCAAGGTTTTGGACGGGGTTTTGAAGCTCACCATTGATACTTATTGGGGATTTTCTGCATTGAAACACTTCATTAATTGATATAACACTTTTTTTAGCGGCCAAAACAGCGTCCAACGAAGCGCAGAAAACCTCGTCATGTGTGAACTACAACACCGCTTTACATAGGAATCAATGAAAATGAACTGGGGGCGCTTTGGAGACTTTTTTGATGCTGTTTTAGGCAAGGAATCGCTCCAAAAACAGCATCAATCATGTGAACAAACCCTTAAGAGAGTCATCACATACAGTATCTGACAGGTACATAGACAAATTAATTTTGCCTTCTAAGCCAACTTGACAAATATTATTGATTAGGAATCCTTTTCAGTCGTTCTTTTAATGTAGTTAAAGGGTCGTCTCACTACATCGATTCATCTTACATCAGTCCTGTTTTCTGAATCACTTCAGGGGCGTGTTTAAAGGCGTCTACTAGGCTGCAGTAGAAGCCAGGTCTGTAGCTATAGAAACCAGTGCTGGCAGCCTATCAGGAGACATCATACAGGTCTGTAGCTATAGTGACCTGAGGAAGCATGACAGCACCATACACAGGGGATATCTCGAATAGGTTGGAGCTTGATTAATGGACATATATTGGCAAAGTGACTGTCTGCAAGCTTTAGAAAAAGGGTTCTTGTAAAGTGAAGTTGGCACCTTCAAAAAAAAAAAAAAAAAAAAAAAAAAAAAAAAAAAAAAAAAAAGGGGGGGGGGGGGGGGGGGGGGGGGGGGGGGGGGGGGGGGGGGGGGGGGGGGGGGGGGGGGGGGGGGGGGGGGGGGGTTTGGGGGGAAAGGGGGAAAGGGGGGGGGGGGGGGGGGGGGGGGGGGGGGGGGGGAGGGGGGGGGGGGGGAAAGGGGGGGGGGGGGGGGGGGGGGGGTTTTGGGGGTTTTTTAAAAAGACTTTAAAAAAACCCCTTAAAAGAAGTTTTTTTGGTCAACTTTCACATTTCTTTTTTAGTAGGGATTAATAAAACTTATGTATGAAAAGCAGTATTGTGCGAGAGGAAATGAATTTAAAGGGGTTATCCAGGAGGTCAATGATTTCATAGAACACTACAAACAACAATTATAATAAAAAGTAAAGCTATTCTACTTCTTTCATGGTTTCTTTTCTTTTCTTTTGCCATTATTCATCTATCATGAATCCACTTTTTGCAGTGAAGCTTCCTGCTTGTGGTCGGGTCAGTAGTTCTGCAGCATCTCTTTCCTACAAGTCCCACAATGCATGCAGTTACACTCTAGGTTCCCTGCACCCGTCCCCTAATCCTCCTAGCACTGTTCATGCCCTACCTGTACACTTTACATCATCATTCTCAGACAGGTCTACACCTCATGCCCCTGCATCTCAGCTCCAGTCACTTCTTGGTTGCCTGCATGCAGGCTTGTGTAGTACAGTGCACCAATCACTTTGTACATGGTAAAAAAAAACATTCTTCCTTATCCTATGATATGTAATATATGTACAAATAAATATGATTTGGTTTAAACAAACATGGAAGGGAGAGGCATGGACCGCACATCCTCACACTATACATTGATCTAATGCTTCTCAGCAAAACTTTACAAAAATGAACAGGAGGTTCTTAGTATACTTTTTGATCAAACAGTATAGGTCCACTTGCCACTTCACGGTGACCTCTATAAAGTGTGTCCCTACACTAAATGGGGGCAGCACTGTATGGCGTCCACCACCGCAGCAAAAACCGCACAGATGAGAGGCACAGCCCAGTGGCCCAACAGCGCCACTGCTGCCAGACCTAGCCCCCTGGCTCTGGGCTGCACCACCACAGCATCACAGCAGCAATGGCCACCATACCGCGCTGCCACCAAAAAAGGAAAGGTTGACACAGCTTACCTCTCCTGGGCTCCCTGCGAGCAGACTGAAAGAAAAAGGGCATTAACCCTTAAACAGACTACTGAAGCCCAGAGCCGGAGGGCTAGGACTGGCAGCAGTGGTGACGACCACTGGGTTGTTTCCCCTTGCTTGTGTGGTTATTGCTGCGGGGGTGGCGGGCCCTGAATGCTGTATCCCTTAAATGTTTGGGACCCACTTTTTAGAGGTCGCCGTGAAGTGGTAAAAGGGGGTTTTATACCATTGATCAAAAAGGGATACCAAGAACCTCATGTTTCATTGTTTAATTTTTGCTGAGAGCATTAGTCAACGTTTTTTTTGGGATGTGCGGTCCAAAAAAAAATCTCTCCCCTTCCCCTTTTTATGATTTTTTTATATATTTCTATGCTGTGCCCGTACTTTCCCCCACAGGAAAATACACAAAACCCCAAACCCCTTTTTTAACTCTGCTGTTTGGGGAAAGTGGCATCACCCCCAAAACCCCTTTTCCCATACCCGGAAAAGTCTATCAAACATCCAAGAAAGGTGGGTGACATCACATAATCAGCAGCAAGTAGTTTTTGATCATGGGAAAAAGTGGTCCGTGTAGAGGGGTGGCATCCCTTTGGGGACCCGTGATGTCAGGCCCGTGTCTCATGAAGGGTTTAACCCTTGGGACCCAAATCCTTTTTGAAAAAGGGGATTGGTAGACATTTTTCCCGACCCCTTTTCTGGATAATCTCAGAGGTCCCCTTAAGCACTTTTAGCCAAACAAACAAAAGCAAATTTCTGACCAGGGTAAAAAGGTTTTATTTTTTGCAAAAGTTTTCAAAAATACATCTTTCCCCCTATCGAAGAGGTAAAAATAGTGCCCGAATAAGGGAAATCACGTAGACTTTAGCAGCAGCAGTGATGGTCACCCATGTATATAAAAGGTTATCCCCTGTATGTGTCCACTTAGCGTTTTAACACCCTCCCCCCCCAGCTCTGTAAATTAATTTGCTGTCAACACCCCTGTTTATAAGGGGAATGATGATCACTTATGAGCCCGAACTTTTCTTGGGCCCGGGCTTGCCCACTTCAGGGGGGGGTTTTTTCTGAGCTTAGCCTGGCTTCAAAGCACACGCACTAGGTGTTACAAAACGTCCCCTTTAGGGAGAAAACACAGGGGCCCTGGATCAAGGGGCTCACCCTGGGGTTTTCAGGAAGTTGGAAAAGGGGGGGGTAAAGGGCTTCCCCTATCCCGTTTTGCAAAGCGAAAGGTTAAAATTTTTTTGATCTCAGGGACAAAAATTCCCAATTTTAATTAAGGGTTGGGGAGCCCCCATAACAAATAAAAAAATTGTCCCCCGGGGAACCTCTTTAAAACTTGTCTATGGCAAAAAGTGTAGGGGGTGAATTCCCCTTGGGTCAGTTTTCCCCAATTGTACAAAACCAGTGTTTTCCCTTTTAAAAAAGTAAAATAGGAAAAATAAAAAATTAAAAAATTCGGGATTCTAAAAAAACCCCGGGGCCTTGTTTTCGCCTTTAAGCTTTCAGCGCCCGCTTTCTTTTTTGGGTGCCTCATTTCTTGATTTTTTATTCTTTATCTTTGGGTAATGTGTAAAATTCCCTTTGAAAAAAACGGAGACGCTCAATAGGAAATGGGCAAACAGCTCCTTTCATGAATCAGCGCAACCTTCCACCCGACTGTCATCACACCGCAGCCCCTTGACTGTTTTTGGGTGCCGCGTTTTAATTAGGGGGAATTTTTTTTAAGGGGGGGGTGATAAACCTGCAAAGTCACCGCTGCAGGGAAAAAATGTGACGGGGAAATTTTCACCTCGCACCCGTATTGTGAGCGCGGGAGCTCCATTCCCCTCACAGGGTTTTTTCTTTCCCCCCTAATCGTTCCCCAAAAAGTGTGGAGCGGGGCCCTTTGGTGTGGAAGGTAATAATGATACTCGTAGGAGGAAGGTTTATGGGTAAATTGGGAACTGGTACATTTGAAAAACCAAAAGCAAATTTTCCAAATAAGTAGATACATCAAAATAAAAAAACACACAAAAAAAGACTTATCCTGTACTTTATTTTTTCCCGAGTTACATCCCCGTACTATCCCCCGAGCCCGCCTCATATTCGGGTGGTGCAGTCACTTTTACATACATTACTTTTCCTGTAAATGATTTCCCGGGGTTTTCATCCGTATTATACTCCCCCGGGGCTTTCACTCACTTTTGCTGGTTAGTCACTGTTAAAACATACATTACTTATCCTTTACTGATCCTGAAATTACATCCTGTATTATATCCCGAGGGTGCGCTCACTATTTTTGCTGGGTGGAGTACTGTCCCTAAATTTAAATTTTCCCGGGACGATCCTTATTTTTAAACCTGTTTTTATACTCCAGAGCTGCATCACTAAATTTCCTGGGGTTTAGATCCCCTGGTATACCCTACATTCTTTTTCCTGTATGATTTTCCCGATTTCATCCTGATTTTTCCTCCCGGCTGCACTCACTATTCTGCTGGGGAGAGCACTGTATACATACATTTCTTTTTCCGGGACTGATCCGATTAATTTCCCGTATTTTCCTCCAAGCGCGGGTCCCCATTTGCTGGTGCGTCACTGGGGTAATAATTTTTAAAATTTTCCCGTGTGATCCTGAGTTTTCTCCTGTAAATTTTAAAATCCAGAGCGGCCCCTCCCCTAAATTTTGCTGGGGGCAGTCACTGTGTACTTTCATTACTTATCCTGTACTGGGTCCTGAGTTAAAATCTGAGTTTAACTCCAGAGTTGCGCTCAATTCTGCTGGTGCAGGCCCCTGTAAAAATACCTTACTTATCCGTTCTGATCCTGAGTTTCATCCTGGGTTTTTTTCCCCCAGAGCTGGGACTCCCATTTTGCTGGGGATTTACTGGACCTTACATTATTTCCTGTATGATTTCCCGATTTTCATCCTGGATTATACTCCAAGCTGCACTCACCCATTCTGCTTTTGGGCGTCACTGTTTACTAAAATTTCTTTTTCCTGGAACCAGACCCTGGAGTTACCCCTCCTGTATTATACTCCAGGCGCATCACTATTCTGTGGGGCAAATCACTGTCATACATTACTTATCCCGTACGACCGGGGTTACATCCCGTATTATACTCCAGGCTGCAAATCACTATTCTTCTGGTGCCTCACTGTGAAAATATATTACTTATTTCCGGTTTCAGACCCCTGAATTTTCATCCTGTATTATTCCCCCAACTGCCCTCACTATTCTTTTTTTTGGGGCAGTCAAATGAAAACATTACTTATGCTGTACAGACCCTGAGTTACACCCCGTATTAAATTTTCCCAGAGTGCATCCTATTCTGCGGTGCAGTCACTGTACATACCTTACTTATGCTGTACAGGGCCCGAGTTACATCCTGTATTTTTCCTCCGAAACTGCACCCCACTATTCTTTCTTGGGCAGTCAAATGTGGGGCCCCCAACATTATTATCCTGTACTATCCGGAAATTAAATCCCTGTTTTTATACTCCCGGCTGCGCCAAATATTCTACTGGTTTCAGTTTACTGTGTACATACATTACTTTTTCCCCGTTTCCCGATCCCCCAGTTAAAATCCTGTAAATTTTACTCCAAAAGGGTGCGCTTTTAAATATTCTGCTTGGGCAGTCACTGTGTAACCAAAAGTTTCTTTTAAACCTGTACGATCCCCGAGTTACATTTCCCGTATTATTTCTCCAGAGCTGCGCTCACTATTCTGCTGGTGCAGTCCCCTGGGGTAAACATTTTAAATTTCCCTTTCCTTGAACTGATCCTGAGTTAATCCTGTATTTTTTCCTCCAGATGCACTCACTTTTTTCGCTGGTGCAGTCCCAACGTGTACATACAAATTTCTTATCCTGTATGATCCCGGTTTTCTTTCCCGGGTTTTTTGCCCAGAGCTGCACTCACTATTCTGCTGGTGCAGTCACTGTACATACATTACTTATCCTGTACTGATCCTGAGTTACATCCTGTATTATACTCCAGAGCTGCACTCACTATTCTGCTGGTGCAGTCACTGTGTACATACATTACTTATCCTGTACTGATCCTGAGTTACATCCTGTATTATACTCCAGAGCTGCACTCACTATTCTGCTGGTGCAGTCACTGTGTACATACATTACTTATTCTGTTCTGATCCTGTATTATACTCCAGAGCTGTATTATGTAACAGATCCAGTGCTGCTCTTATCTTTGGTTTTCTGTCCTTGTGACGGCGTCATAGGACGGGGTCATTTAGCCCATTCAGAGCAAGTAAATAAAGTTTATGGTTATTGTTACGGTCAATTTTTTACTAACAATCATCAAGAATGGATTTGGATCGACTCGAACTGAAGCCCCCAATTTGGGTTGGATTTGACACCACAGGCAGTCCACAGTAACAAAAGACTTGTACTTAAAGGGGTTTTCTCTCCACACTGATTAGCATTAAATACGAAGGCAAAGGTAATTACAGATTATTACCTAATACATTGCTGTTTTGATTTTGCGTCCTTTCCAAATCAGAGCAGTTCTTATTTCCTGCTAGTGTGCACAAGCTTCTCTAAGTTACCGACCATCTCTGTATGCCCCAACAGTAGCCGAGGTGGTGATATCACTCCTTGCTGTGTCTTATCAGCAGCACAGGAGCTTGTATATGTTTCTTACTGGCAAATTTTAACGCTTTGGAGCTCTGTTGCCTTCTGCCCGGTTGCTTAGATCTCTTCATCGCCAACCCCCACTAAAAGAATCAGTTAGCAATAGGTAGAGCTGAAATGTCAGTCACTGCTGTAGAACCACCCACAGCCAGAACAGGGAGTGGAAGCCGGAAGCTGTAGAACCATCCCAGCCGAAACACGAAGAGGGAATTGAATCTGTAGAATCTCCCACAGCCTGAACAGGAAGTTGGAGCATTAAGCTGTAGAACTTCCCACGGCCTGAACAGGAAGTGGAACCCTGAAGCTGTAGAACCACCCACAGCCTAAACAGGAAGTGGGAGCCTGAAGCTGTAGAACTGCCCACAGCCTTAACAAGAAGTGGGAGTCAGAAGCTGTAGAACCGCCCACAGCCTGAATAGGAAGTGGGAGCCTGAAGCTGTAAAACTGTAGACAGCCTGAACAGGAAGTGAGAGCCTGAAGCTGTAGAACCATCCACAGCCTGAAGACGAAGCGGTAGCCTGAAGCTGTAAAAAACCACAGCCTGAACAGGAAGTAGAGCCTGAACTGTAGAAAAACCCCAGCCTACAGGAAGTAGGAGCCTGAACTGTAGAACCTCCCACATCCTCAACAAGAAGTGGGAGCCGAGTGTGAACCCCCACATCCTAACAGAATGGACTGATTGACTTCTGAAACAGCCAGAACAAAACACCCTTTTAAGAACAAACCTACACATTCTTATCCATTACACAGGGACACATTTTTATATATATACCTTTACTTTTTATACTGATATTATACAATTAATTCTGATTTTTTTATATTTTATACTGATATTATCCAGTTTATGATTTTATATATATATATATATATATATAATATATATATTTATAATTATTATATATTAGTATAATTATAATTTTTCATCTATATATCCAGTTTGTTATATTATTTTAACTTTATTCTACTGATATTATCCAGTTTATTTTTTTTATATATCTTTATGTTCTTCCGATATTATCCAGTTTTTTTATATCTTTATGTTTTTATACTGATATTATCCATTTTGTTATAACTTTTTTATCTTTTTATACTTATATGATCTAGTTTTTTTTACCTTTATGTTTTTATACTGAAATGATCCATTTTGGTATAATTTTTTATACCTTTTTATACTGATATCTAGTTTTTTTTTATACCTTATTTTTTATACTGATATCCATTTTTATAATTTTTTTACTTTTTATACTGATATATCTAGTTTTTTATACCTTATTTTTATACTGATATTATCCAGTTTATAATTTTTTATACCCTTTTGTTTTCATACTTATCCAATTTATGAATTTTTTTATATATATATATCTTTGTTTTTCTGCTGATTTTATCCATTTTTGTTATTTCTTATACCTTTTTATACTGATATTATCTAGTGTTTTTTTTTTTATACTTTTATGTTTTTATACTGATATTATCCATTTTGTTATAATTTTTTATACCTTTTTATACTGATATTATCTATTTCGGGGACACGGGACCTACTTTCTGCCTCCTATGTCTGTATTACCATGCAGCAAGGTAAACAAGGGAGCAGCCAGAGCACGGCGGCCTCCTCGCCTAACAATGATTGGCATCTTGTATAGCAGGCAGTGGCAGAGTCGTCTGTGTCTGGCGGGCAGGTGATGAGATGTATTTGCACCCTCTTCTACAGCTGTGATATAAGTCGCTGCTCCCTCGAGGCTTTTATGTAGACGAACGAAATGCAAAACCCTAATGACAACTGAACGGTTGTAAGACAATTTCCCCAGATTCACGGGGTGGATGTCGGCCGCGGCGCATGATCCTATCTCTTGCAGAAAGCATCAAAGTTTTTTTTTTTTTTCAATCCTTTGTAGCTTCAGCTCATAAAATCCCTCCCCTCACATCAAAGACGTTTTAGGCGTCAGCGAAATTAATCTTTTTGTACAAAGCCAAATTCTTCCTCCGTTTTCTCGCTCGTCCCCGGTTCCTCAAAAAAACAGCGGCTTATTAATGACGGTCTCCGTCGCCTTCATAAATTTGCAATATTCCCCGTAAATGCAATGGCGGTGACCCCGGCCCCGGGGGGAAATTTTCATCATGCCGGGTGATTATGGGGGGATTATGTACACGGTTTAAATTAGGTTCTACATTAGTCGTGTTATGGAAGAAAGTGGAGCTTTAATATTTATCCAGCGGGAAAATATATAGAGGGAGAAAAACCCCCTTTTACTGCATGTGGGACCCCAAATAGGGGCCCGCAGAGTGCACATTTGCCCAGTATTTTACAGAAATTTACAGAGAACCAGTGTCAAGGAGGTGCAAATTTAATCCCACAGAGAGATGCCCATATTTACCCTTACTGTCCCCAGACCAAATAATAAGAGACTTGGGGGGGGGGAAATTGAATTTTTTTGCCCCTGTTATATTTTTCCCCAAACAGGGGGTAACTATGGACTCATGGACCAGGTGAAAAAACTTCAGCTGGGGGCCCCCGCTACCCCTGGGCATTGGTGTGGACCAAAATGGAAGTGGTGTTTTATGGTATTTTTGGTTTTATGGTTCCCCAGGTAATTATTGGGGCTTTTTACATACTGGTGTAACAGGTCCCTTTAAAGGTGCATTTTTTTATCATTCAGTTGTTCCCTAGTGGAGGGTTTTGTGAACTGCTGTTCATTAGTTTTGCCCCTTTATTTTTTCCCAAGTAGCTTTGGGGGGTTTGTGTTTCCCCCCTACGGGGTTTCGTTATGGTCCAGACATGAGCTGAAATTTGGGCCCTTTTTGGGGTTATGTTTTTGGCAAAACAATGACATGAATTTTGGGGCAGGTAATGAACTGACACTTGGGGGGCGGATATGACGCGACACTTGGGGGGCAGGATATTGACGCGACCTGGGGGGGGGGCAGGATAATGAACTGACATTTGGGGGGCAGGAATATGCGACATTGGGGGGGCGGATAATAATGTGACACTTGGGGACGGATAATGACTGACATTTGGGGGGGCAAAATTAAACACTAACTTGGGGGCGGGATAATAACCTGACACTTGGGGGGCAGGAAATAAAACCTGACATTGGGGACGGGATAATGACACTGAACTGGGGGCAGGATAATGCCTGCCCTTGGGGGGCAGGATAATGCCCCTGACATTTGGGGGGGGAAGGGATAAGCCTGACACTTGGGGGCAGGATAATGACCTGACATGGGGGGGGGGATAATGACACTTGGGGAAGGATAATGCCTGACACTTGGGGGGGGATAATGACCGGACACTTGGGGGGGAGGATAGGACATAAACCCTTGGGGGGCCCGGGATAATCCTGACATTTGGGGGGCAGGAAAAAGACCCTGAACTTGGGGCGGGATAAGGGCCGAAGGGGAGCAGGATATGCCCTGCATTTGGGGGGAGATAAGACAGACATTTGGGGGGGCAGGATAAGCCCGGACACTTGGGGGCAGGAAATGACACTGACATTTGGGGGGGCAGGTAATGCCTGAAAATTGGGGGGAAAAATATAAACCTGACACTTGGGGGCAGGATAATGGCGACACGGGGGGAGGATAATACATGACACTTGGGGGGCGGGATAATGACCTGACACTTGGGGGAGGATAATGGACATGAACTTGGGGAGGAAATGGCTAAAACCTGGGGGAGGAAAATGACGCTGACATTTTGGGCCAGGATAGACGCTGCCCGGGGGGGCCAGGAAAGACGCTGAAACTGGGGGGCGGGGAAAATGAGCACATTGGGGGGCGGGTTTAAACCCTGCCCGGGGGCGGATAAACACTGAAATTGGGGCGGATAAGACCTGACACTTGGGGGGCAGGATAATGACCCCCTTGGGGCAGGAAAAGGGAACCCTTGGGGGGCAGGATAATGACCTGACATTTGAGGGGGATAAGACCTGACATTTGGGGGGGCAGGATATGACCTGACATTGGGGGGGATAAGACGCTGCATTTGGGGGGCAGGATAATGACGCTTGACCAAAAACTTGGGGGGGGATAATGCTTCATTTGGGGGGGGAAAATGACCTGACATTTGGGGGCAGGATAATGACATGACACTTGGGGCGGGATAGACCTGAAACTTGGGGGGCAGGATAAAACGTGAATTGGGGGGGCAGGAAGTGGCTGACATTTGGGGGGGCAGGATATGCCCTGACACTTGGGGGGGGGTTAATACCTGACACGGGGGGGGCAGGATAATGACGCTGACACGGGGGGGGCAGGATAATGCCTGAATTGGGGGCGGGGATAGTGACGCTGACACTTGGGGGGCCGGATAATGACCATGACAATAGGGGGCGGGATAATGACCCTACACGGGGGGGAGGTGTGACGCTGACACTTGGGGCGGATATTGACACTGACACTTGGGGGGCAGGGGGGAAAGTGACGCGGGACACTTGGGGGCAGGAAAATAAAGGACACTTGGGGGCAGTATAGTGGCTCCTCATGCAGTTGTCGCTCCGGGAGGCGCTCTTCCCCGCTGCTGAGTGACTTCTGGCGTCCCAGGACATTGGCTTATAATGGCCTCGGTGACAGCGCCTCGTTATCAGGATTTTATTGCCTCCATTTTCGGTGATTGCGGTAACTTCTCCCGGGTTGTGAGTCTCTGTCCCGGGAATGTCCATACATTCTGTCGGATAAATATATGTGCTTATAATGTCATGTTCCATAAGGACTCAGAGAGACGGCTCCACTTGGGCATGAATAATGGAGGACGTGGCGCGTTTCGCTCATCGTTTGGTTGATTTTTTCCCGTCTCTGACTCCAGTGTCCATTACACTTATTTACGGGCCGGCTAATAAAGATGAAGTGGTTCTTGGCAGAAGTTTTTAAAAAAACGTAGATTTCCAGACCCCACACATTAAATACGTGGAAAGGGGTGAGCACGGCCAACGATGCATATCACAGCCCTTAAGGGGTGGCGGCCGTATATAATTGGTACTTATTTTTTACCTTATGTAATTTAAAATATATGAACGTTCATTACTTCGCTGCGAAACGCGTTGGCTCGGCCGCAACAACTTTATTAAAAAGGGGGAAATTGCAATTTTAGATATTAAAGGGGCACTAAATTAGGTAGCCCGAAAATTGTCCGTAGAGTACATTATTATGACGGCAGTTAAAATCCGGGAACCTCTGGGTGCCGCCCCGGAGAATTATACGGGTGGAGATTGGTTCCAAGGTCCCGGGTCATTTTGGCGTGAGCTGCTCCCCTGTATCGTGTCAGCAATGAGGGATTTGTGTGCAGTCAGCATATCACACACCTTATTTGCACACCTAGCCAGCGCACCACACGTGACTTTCCCCATTGGGGTACACCGGCTCACATCCAAAGAGGAAGTGGTCATAAAAAAAAGGCTGGATGGGGTGACATAGTGTGACCCATCTGATACACAGCAGGGCATTATGAAAACTAAGACTTTTTTGTTGCCAGAGAAAACCAAAATCAGAGCCTTAGTAACAGTCAAGTTAGAACCCCCAATCAGAACCCATATAACCAACCCCTAGCCCAATAACCCCAATCAAAGGCCCCCAGCAAACCAATCAGAGCTCATGCAACCCAATCGAGCCCCTAACAACCCTCAGAGTCAAGCAACCAATAAGGGTATACAACCAATCAGACTCAAGAACCAAAAGCCCATAACAACCAAAGACCATGTAAAAAAAAAAAGTATAGAAACCCCAAATTTCAAGCTAGCAACAATCAGAAAACCCATAAAAAAAATGAAAACCTAAGATCCCATAGAACCAACCCCCAAACCCTAACAACCAATAGACCCATACCCAAACCATTAGAAGTCATAGCAAACCAATCGAGCTTTAGAACCAATCAGGCCCTTTGCAACCAATCAGGCCCCAGCAACCCCCTCAAGCCCAACCAAATCAAAGCCACAGCAACCAATCGAGCCAGCAAACCAATCAGGCCTACAAAAATCAGAGTCATAGCAACCATCAGAGCCCTAGCAAACCGGATCCATGAGCTTGTAAAACCAAACAAGGGCCCAAGCCCCAACAATCAAAAAACCCCATAGAAAAAACCGAAACCAAGAGCCTAGAAAACCCAAAGAGCCCATAGCAACCGATCTAGTCCCCCTGGCCCCCCCCAAAACAGAGGTCACTTTATTTATATACTCTGGAGAAAAGAAAGGGGGGCTCTGTTGGTTTGGGCCCATTTTTGGGGGTTATTGGGTTCTATGGGCTCTGTTGGTTTCTATGACCCTTTTTTTGATCAGTTTGCTTTTTGGCTTTTTGATTTTAAGGGCCCCATGAGTCTTTTTTTTTGGTTGCTATGAGCTTTTGGATTGGGTTGTTACTATGAGCTCTGATTGTTGCTATGGCCTGATTTGGTTGCTTGGGCTCGATTGGGTTGCTTAAATGGGGGCTCTTTGGTTTTATTAGGTCGGCCATTTAGCTCTTATTTGGTTGCTATGGGAAGGCTTTCCCGATTGGTTCGGCCCATGAGCTTGATCGGTTGCATGGGCCCGATTAGTTCTATTTTTTATGGGAAGGGGTCTGATTGGTTAATATTGGGCTTAAAAAAGACAGTTCTACAGGTAGACAGTTGTCATAGATGTGGCCCACCATGTCTATTATACCTTTCGCAAGCCTCAGGGTCTTGGATAGCGCCTTGATAGGCGGGCGGGGGTCATGTGTGTGAGATCCTTTAAACTGATTCGCCACTCTGTAAGCTCCACCCAGTCCCCATCACATAATCAATCTTTTAATTCTAGCGGTAAAATTAATGCCCCGGGGCGGGGGTCGGGGGGGGGGGTTTTTTGGCCCTTACCGGGTGATATTAAACTGGGTCACGGCGCGCACAGCCGTCCGCAATACACCAGATTTGACTTGTGTAGCAAAATGCTGTTTCAGTGATTTTCATTTTTTCCTCTCGGTTAATGGCACATTTTAGATTGCGCTGTAATTTCTCATGGGACGGGGACGCGCCGGCGACTGAAGTATTTAAATTTAAATAGGCTTTTCCCCGTGCATTCAATTTGCAGGTCACATATTAGAAAAGTGAGTGTTTTAATTCATGTAATATTTATTAATAAAACCTAACGGGAATATATTAAAGCAAATAACAAAAATCAGAAAAACGTCTTATATCATCTCAAAATGTGCTCAACAAAGGCCTATGAACCTCGGGGGCGGGACAGGATCCTGCTATGGGGTCAAGGAGGAAAAGCCCCTCCTTCCCTCCTCCCATGAGGACTAATACATAAGGGCTTTTGGACAATTCTGACCCCTTGTATGCTAATTTATTAGTCCTCATGGGAGGAGGGAAGGAGCGGCTTTTCCTCCTTGACCCCATAGCAGGATCCTGTCCCGCCCCCGAGGTTCCTTTTCTCCTTGGGGCAGGGGCTAATCGGTCCACCACAGCTCTCTGACGTCCCGGCCGCGATCGCCGGCCCCGATTATGTATTTCACTGCTGGGATCGGAGGTGTCTCTGATCCTGGCTGATAGCGGCGGTTGTCAGCTGTAATAAACATTAGCGTGCCAATATGTCTGGACTGGATGCCCTCTTCTTATGGGACAGGTCCCCCAAAAAATGAGCTCAGAGATGAGTAACTGATCCCAGCAGCCATTGATCTTTATTACACTGGTGTCTTCCTTTGTACTGGGCGGCCTTTGGACCACCTAAGATTATATCACCCAGTGTGACTTCTATCTCTGCACCCCCTAAGGCTACTTCTCTTCATGAATGTCTCACTATCAACAGGAAAGAAATATCACAGAAAAATGGGACAATTCACAAACACAACCACAAGGCCAAACTCACAGCTCAATGGCTGGACTATAGACTGAACCCAGGTGGAGGCGACACAAGCCCCAATGCTACTTGGGAAAGATATAACAGGTGCAGATAACTAATGAGCAGTAGCTCACACACTATCCACTAGGAGGGCAACTGAATGTTAAAAACTGCACATTGAATAAGTACCAGTTCCCACCAGGATGCAGAAAAGCCACAATAGCCTACAAGGGGAGACTGCACAAATGCAAAAATACTGATAAGACAAACACTCACACACTTTCTATGTATGAGTTGGGGTGGTTGCTGGTATTATAATTACGTATAGATAAGGCAATATAAAGGGGTCACTTAGACAGATCCATATGGTGCACCTTGCCGGCTTACAACCTTTGATGCCTCCACTTTTGGATTGGGCGGGCTGCCCAGCACATTTCAGGTGTCCAACAGCAGCTCTGCAGTTGAGAGACAGATAAACACTGACTATACAGTATATAGGACAAGCGATTGTGCCCCCGAGTGGTCAAGAAACTTAAGGCGACCAAGGTTGCAATGTATGATTTTTGTCGCCCAGGCGCCATTTTTTTGCACGCATTAGTAGCGTAGAATGCGCCTGAATCTATGAACCTGTTCTACTGCGGGTCATAGATTTAGCACTTTCTAGCTACTAAGCTCATATAAACCACTTTTAAAGTGCTGTTCCAGCAGTAATGCGCCCAGTTTTGCCGTCCTAAAGTCATAAATGTGTAACTTTGTACGGTTGTAGTGCAACGCCATCAGAACACCCCCCAACATCAGGCGCAGTACAAAGTGCCGCGGGCGCCTGGTAATGCACCAAATTTTGGAGTGTGCCTGCTGGTACATTGTGTGCACAGGACTGCACCAGTTTTTGGGCTGAAAGGACGTCAGCCCCGTACATACATGTCACCCTAAAAGTTCAAATCACCCCCCCCCCCCCTTTTTATTCATTTGAAAAAAAAAAAAAAAAAAATTAAAATTTTGGCGAAAATCGAAAAAAAAAAATTTAAGTACTAAAACATAAAGAAAACTCTGCAAATTTGGTATCGCCTGAATCGTACCGACCTGTAGAATACAGATAACATGTTATTTATACGGAAGAGTGAATGTCATGAAAACAAAATCCCCACAAAATTGGTGCAATTGTGGGTTTTTTCCATGTTCCAAACAATTTTTTTTTTTTCTATTTCCCAGTACATTCTATGGTACGGTCAATGGCAATATTAAAATAGGAGATCTTGTCCCGCAAAAAAAAAAAAACAAGCCCTCATGTGGCTGTGTAGATGGAAAAAATATAAAAGGTTATGGCTCTTGGAAGGCAGGGAGGAAAAATCGAAGACCAAAAATAGCTGTGACCTAAAGGGGTTAAAGGACATCTCAGCCTTGTGCTGACTATGTTGTGTATCATGAGTAACCATGACATCTCTGCTATACACTCCAAAAAATGCATAAAAAAACTGCATGAAAAAATAACTTTTCCATCTTTGATGGTCACAATATACATGTGAGAAGAGGGCCTAAAGGAGCAAAGCTTGCCAATATACTGCCCAATCATAGCCCTAGGACACATGTGTGAAACTCAGGGCTCGGGGGCACGAATCTGACCCATCATGTCATTTTATGCGGCAAGAGGTTAGACACCGCAAGGTAGGATGGGCAAGGTCTCCACCTTCCATAGAGGATGCAGCAAACTTTAGTAGAGGAAATGGTGTCAGCACAGGTACTGGGTTCCAACTTGGATTTGGAGCTCTGGTGCACAACCCCACTTTGCTCTGCTCAGTAACCCAGAAGCTGTGGCACTGCTCTGAATGCCCTACTCAAGCATCTCGCTGCCCTTAAAAGCCCACCACTGGCCCTTTGATGGCAACCATAATACAGATGTGGTCAGTGACACACTGGGGTCCCTATAGTCCACTAATGGAGTTGATTCTTGGGACTCACCAGTGGAGTTGATTCTCAAGGTCAATTTATGGAGTTTATTCTGTGGCCCAACCATTGGAGTTGAATCTTGGGCTCCACCAGTGGAGTTGATTCCCCGGGTCCACCAGTTAAGTTGATTCTTGGGGCCCACCAGTGGAGTTGATTCTTGGGGCCCACCAGTAGAGCGGATTCCTGAGGTCCACCAGTGGAGTTGATTCTTGGGGCCCACAAGTTGAGCTGATTCTTGAGGTCCACCAGTGGAGTTGATTCTTGGAGCCGACCAGTGGAGTTGATTTTTGGGGCTCCACCAGTAGATTTGATTCTTGGGGCCCACCTGTGGAGATGATTCTTGGGGCCACCAGTGGAATTGATTCTTTGGGCCCACCAGAGAAGTTGATTCTTGGGTCCCACCAGTGGAGTTGATTCTTGGGGCCCAAGAGGAGAG
Source organism: Phyllomedusa bahiana (assembly GCA_025379985.1). Classification (NCBI taxonomy): domain Eukaryota; kingdom Metazoa; phylum Chordata; class Amphibia; order Anura; family Hylidae; genus Phyllomedusa; species Phyllomedusa bahiana. Next base: position 31,791 of record JAODAL010040474.1, read on the forward strand.
TTGATTCTTGGGGCCCACCAGTGGAGTTGAATCTTGGGGACCACCAGGGGAGTTGAGGCTTGGGGACCACCAGCGGAGTTGATTCTTGGGGCTCACCAGTGGAGTTGATTCTTGGGGCCCACCAGTGGTGTTGGTTCTTGGGGCACGGCAGTGGAGTTGATTCTTAGGGCCCACCAGTGGGGTTGATTCTGCTGCCTACCAATGTAGTTGACTCTGGGGGCCCAGCAGTGGTCTTGAGTCCCACCTGACAGCTCCTGTACATGCCTCTCATACTCTGCCTTTTGCTTTTTGTCTCTTTCTTTCTACCTCTCCCAAGCATGTATATGCAGTTTAAAAGAAATTTAATGTCTGCCCTGATCAGGGACCCACCGGGGGTTTTCCCTGTTTCCCTGTGTGCCAGTCCGATCTTGGATATGGCCCTCGGTGAAAATGACTTTCACGCTTCTGTCCTATCAGGTTAAAAAAGGACAGTTTTCTGCCATACTTTGCGCCAAAAGGCTGTCGTAGACCTGTTCTACAGATGTATGAACAGTTATACTCCAATCTTTGCTGCTATCAGCGCCGGCCCCAACAATTTTTAATGTGCCAAAGATTTGGGGTGTTCTGGGGGCATTGCACCACATTGGTAGGATTAGACACATTTATAATTCTTTGACGCCAAAGCTTGGCACAGAACAGTTAGAACTGCCAGACCAGGGTAAAGGTGGTGCCTGAGCCAGACTTGTGGTATTGGCTCTACACTGCCCTGTATGTATGACCTGCAGAAGAAAAGACCAGGGTAAAGGTGGTGCCTGAGCCAGACTTGTGGTATTGGCTCTACACTGCCCTGTATGTATGACCTGCAGAAGAACAGCCAGACCAGGGTAAAGGGGGTGCCTGAGCCAGACTTCTGGTTTTTGGCTATACACTGCCCTGTATATATGACCTGCAGAAGAACAGTCAGACCAGGGTAAAGGTGGTGCCTGAGCCAGACTTGTGGTATTGGCTCTACACTGCCCTATATGTATGACCTGCAGAGGAGCAGACCAGGGTAAAGGTGGTGCCTGAGCCAGACTTGGGGTATTGGCTCTACACTGCCCTGTATGTATGACCTGCAGAAGAAAAAGCCAGACCTGGGTAAAGGTGGGTGCCTGAGCCAGACTTGTGGTATTGGCTCTACACTGCCCTGTATGCATGACCTGCAGAAGAACAGACCAGGTTAAAGGTGGTGCCCGAGCCAGATTGTTGGGGATTGGCTCTACACTGCCCTATATGTATGACCTGCAGAGGAGCAGACCAGGGTAAAGGTGGTGCCTGAGCCAGACTTGTGGTATTGGCTCTACACTGCCCTGTATGTATGACCTGCAGAAGAACAGCCAGACCAGGGTTTAAAAATGGTGCCTGAGCCAAACTTGTGGTATTGGCTCTCACTGCCCTGTATGTATGACCTGCAGAAGAACAGCTAGACCAGGGTAAAGGTGGTGCCTGAGCCAGACTTTTGGTATTGCCTCTACACTGCCCCTGTATGTATTACCTGCAGGAGAACAGACCAGGGTAAAGGTGGTGCCTGAGCCAGACTTGTGGTATTGCTCTACACTGCCCTGTATGTTTTGACCTGCAGAAGAACAGGGCCAGGGTAAAGGTGGTGCCTGAGCCAGACTTGTGGTATTGGCTCTACACTGCGCCTGTATGTATGATGCAGAAGAACAGCCAGACCAGGGTAAAGGTGGTGCCTGAGCCAGGGCTTGTGGTATTGGCTCTACACTGCCCTGTATGTATGACCTGCAGGAGAACAGACCAGGGTAAAGGTGGTGCCTGAGCCAGACTTTTTGGTATTGGCTCTACACTGTCTGTATGTATGACCTGCAGAAGAACAGACCGGGGAAAGGTGGTGCCTGAGCCGATTGTGGTATTGGCTCTACACTGCCCTGTATGTATGACCTGCAGAAGAACAGACCAGGGTAAAGGTGGTGCCTGAGCCAGACTTGTGGTATTGGCTCTACACTGCCCTGTATGTATGACCTGCAGAGGAGCAGACCAGGGTAAAGGTGGTGCCTGAGCCAGACTTGTGGTATTGGCTCTACACTGCTCTGTATGTATGACCTGCAGAAGAACAGACCAGGGTAAAGGTGGTGCCTGAGCCAGACTTGTGGTATTGGCTCTACACTGCCCTCTATGTATGACCTGCAGAAGAACAGACCAGGGTAAAGGTGGTGCCTGAGCCAGACTTGTGGTATTGGCTCTACACTGCCCTGTATGTATGACCTGCAGAAGAACAGCTTCATACATTCTGGCTTATTCTACACAGCCTAAAAGCTATTTAGAACTGGTCTGTCATTGCCAACGTTCATATATGTCACCCAAAGACTCTTCATGGACAGAATAGAAAAATGCAATTTCAAGCAATTGCTACTTCTAAATGTACCTGTAGAAAATAAAATCTCTCTTGGCTCGGATCGCCGCAGTCCTCACATTCGGCCGCTGAAAAGCCTCTTCCAGTTTTGTTTTAGTGATAAAACTTCAGCTTCAATGAGCATTTCATTCAGCATGTTCATAATTATTGTGCGTGACAATTACATCGAGAGTAATTGCAATTTAATACCTCTCTACAAGTGAAAATTGCAGCTTTTAGCTGGAAAAGTGCTATAATAATGAACAAAATCCCCGAAGTGATGAGTTCTTAGTACCTCCGGCTACTGCTGCTTAAATGGCTGACTCTGCACTAAGTGCAATTGGAAAGGCCAAGCGGCTGCGGAACAATGGAGGAGTACAGGACCTGCCTGCTAAACAGAACTGGCGGAGAATACTGCGGCCAAAAAATACCTGGCATTGAGGGTCTCAGATCCAGGAGGACGCAGAAGGTCATAGTGAAAAGGATAGCTGCCATGGTACTGTAACGACACTGGTGGACTCAAGAGCAGATAGCTACACAAAAAGTTCACCTGTTTTCACATGGAGCGAAAATACGAAGTGTATAAAATAGAAGACTCACTAGATGATTCAGCATATGGACAGTGGCGGATGACAACAGGTGCTCGGTTTGATGGAGAGATCTATCCCGAGCTAACTGTTCCTAACACTATTCCTAAAGAGCTCCCCCTATGAAAGCCCCTAACACTGGAACCTCTATCCCTGACGTTACCCAGACACCTTTCCCTCAAATATGTCCTTCAGCTACAACTGACCCTAATATGGCTTCAGGACCTAACAGGTCCCGGATAGACTCCATGCATATATTTTTTATGAAGATTTAAATAATTTTTTGTGCTTTTAACTGCTATATATTGGAATTGCTGGATCGTTTTTCATTTCCCTGGATAGACTCCAACTGAAACCAGACAAACACTAAGGGTAAAATGTCCCAATAGGCAAGCGCCATTTTTTTGGTCTATTTTGTGCCAAAAACACTTTTGACACTATATTCTTTATGTAAAAGAACTGTCGCACACCAACACTAGGCGCATTATACGCTGGGCATGACACAATGTAATGATATGCAATGATATTGCTGTGCGCCTCCATAACGCAATGCGCCTCGACAGGCGCATTACATACACTAGCAATGATACGCTATGCACTGTGATTTATACAATGCGCCTTTTTAGGTGCATTAGGTTTACTATGCAAGGTATACCAGATGCCAGATGTTTCAGAGGATCGGACTTTACACTGATTTAATGCACCTAAAAACTGCCATGGCACCGCCAATTTTCAGACATGTCGTCCCAAATCTATGTTTCTCGAAAACTCTAAAACTAGGCCAAGTGAGACTGAGGCAGGAAACAAAATACTTCAGCCTGACACAACTGACCAACACTGGATAGAACAATCACAGCAGAACTAGACAAGATCCAAATGTATATACTCTGCACCAAACCGCCATTTTCAGCTGAGCTTTAAAGAGGCCTAATAAGCTAAGGTGCATGGACAGGTCAGCTGACAAACAAAGATCCTGAGCAGTTACCATTTAACCACTCTATACAACACACAGACGACAGGACAGACATAACACAGAGACTCCTGCTGACCTAATAAGCAGGAGAAGGTGAAATGGCAGGAGAGTTCCTGCTATTCTAAACAGTGTGACAGACCGGCTACAGGTAGTTGCCGGTTGCTGCCACTAGATGGAGATATACCAGAGTGGTATATACAACATGCCACCAAGGATACCTGGCCTTGGTGGGATAAGAGCCAGCTGTATGTGTTGTCAGCCACTCTAGGTGGTTGGCAACTATATAGGAGTAGTTTGGCTTTTCAGCCGTTCCTGGGTTGGCTCTTATTGGGAGTAGACAATGCGTTGGGTGGGCGTCTACTCCCCATGTTCCAGGCCACGTTTTGGATAGGGCTCGGGCGTCATATAAAATGCCAGGGCCTTCAGTTGTTCAGGGGGCGTGGTCTGCTAGCTGGTAGTGCAGCAGAGGAGCCGGAGAGAGGCTCTGGCCCCCGGAGGCTGGAGGGAAGCCGTTACTGTACTGGACATTAGGTCCAGACAACGTGTAGAGAGGGAGCTCTCTGTTTAGTTAGTGGCCAGACGGCCTAGGATTTTATTTGTTTTGTTTTCAGTATATGTTTACTATGCCTGAATAAAACTGGCTGAGGCCAGATTCAACTGAAGCCTGTGTTGGAGTGCCATTATCCGTTTACCCAAAGACGGCGATCCGAGAGCTACATACCCCCAGGACGGTCCAGGAGGGCGTCCAGACGAGAGCGGTTCGTCACCACAGGTATGGACCAACTGGATGGCACAATGATCCTTTAGGATTAAAACCTTGGTTCAGGTCCAGGTGCCCAGATAACCCCTGGATTTCAGTGTCCTAAGCTAGTCCAGGATTTGCTCACCTAAGGGCGACATGTATGATCAGGCTTTTCGCACATTTTTTGGCGTATCCTAAGTGTCTAAAGGAGATGTAATGTAGGGGCAAGGACAGGTCCACTTCAAAGGATACCAGTAGGGTAGAAAGAGGCATGGCATATTGGAATGTAGTCAACAGGTTTGAGCTCATGTCATGGATGCAAAGCGGAGTCAGGTACAGTATAAGGGTTCAAGTAATGTGGAACCAGGCTATAGTACCCATGGGGAAAAACAAAAAAAGTCAGG